>JANHGN010016449.1:74968-92416 GCA_024605025.1 Megaceryle maxima
CTCCGCTGTGGGGAGGGAGGGGGGTGAACAGAGAGTGGCTGTGACAGGGCTAAGGGGCTGCCCTGACCCTAAACCCTTACACACAACTATGATGATCTGCACAGCCCTTTCTGAAGTTCTCCCATAGCCTTTTTTACATCCCATATATTTTATTCCATCCATAGCTGGATTCTCACGGTGGCATGTTTTGTCAATATGCTGAAGTAGTTGTGGATATGCCAAGTCCTGGTTCATTGCATTGCAGAGGTGGCTCTGAGTTAACAGTCAGAATATGCATCTCACTGTTGAGTACAGTATCCTTGTAGATAAGGTCTACCCTGATGTGACTTTGCTCAAGTCATATGCTTTAACTTTGCAAGAATTCTGGCCCAGCCCAGTACACCTGCACATTTATCCAAACACACGATTGGAGTGAGAGGCAATGAATGACATTTTGCTAATGGCTTCATACCTTTGAAATTACCAACTCCACAACATTCATAGAAATCAGAGGACTGTAGGATAATTCAGGCTGGAAGCGACCTCAGCAGATCTCCAGTCTAACCTCTTGCTCAGAGCAGAGTCAACCATGAAGTCAGAACAAATTCTGAAGTCAGGCCAAGTTGTTCTGGGCTATATCCAGTCAAGTCTTGAAAACCTACAAGGATGGAGACTGCACACTGTTATTTGTTGGTTATTAGTTTTAAATAGCAGCAGTGACTGTAAAAATGTTTTCAGAGCAGTGTACTCTCCTGACAGCCCTGAATATAGATCAGTGTCTTTATGCTCTGCATCCAAGCACCACACCTACAGTCTTCTCACTTTTTCCGATCCTCTCCCGGGTGACACTCAAAACAAACAGCACACTCAGAGCACAGAGCTTAAGTCTCAGCAAAAAAACAATTGCCTACACAGATTACTGCTTTTCTTGCTGAAGAGAAAGCATGCAATGAATGTTTGTGAGCTGCACTGTTTATGCCCTCAACTCAAGTATTATATCACAGAAAAGCTACATCTACTACACGTAGAACAGAAGAATGTGATATGCAGTGAGTGGCTGAAGGGAAAGTAAGATGTTGTCCAAGAGGTCCATGATAATGAGAATGGAATCCTGCCATCCTGCTCTTTACAGCATCAGCCCTTAGTAATTATAGGACATATTCAGTAGATTGTCATCAGGAAGGAATGTGGCTGGCTGTTACAAACACAGTAGCCATAGCAATGTGAGGTTCTACTTTCAGTTATTCGACAAATAAAAAATATTTGAAAAAGGATGGTGGCCCCAGATCTGCTCTTGGTAACATGCATTCAACCCTCTTGACGTTATCTAACTGAGAAAAGAATTTACTCCAATTATTGGTGTGGGTTTTTCTTTTTCATTTGAAACTTTCCCAGTGTCTACAATAGTGCCAGTGCTCTCCAAGTTGGTCATTTTCTGTCGACTAACAACAAGCTGAGCAAAGGGCTCTCAGCTACTTCTCAGGCACTCATCAGGTCACCAAATGCCAGGAAATGCCCGTTCCATCAGTCATTAATACTGAAATAGCAGTTTATATTAATAATAGATGAATATCCTCCTTCTAGAAGAGGACTGATCTTTTTGCTGGTAAGGTACTGGACTGATCTAGACTTTTCCTTAATCTCATGCAATAACTTAAAAGTTACAGACAATAGAATAATTTGTGTAGGTAGACCTGTGAAGGTCACCTAGTCCAGCTTCAAACTCAAAGCAGAGGTAACTTAAAAGTTAGCCCATGCTTCTCAAGGTCATGTCTAGCTAAGTTTTCAATATCTCTGAAGATGGAGATCCCACAACCTGTTTTACCAATATGCTTCCAGTGCTTAACTGATCTCACCAGTGCTTAACTGCTCTCACCATTATTTTCTTTTCCCTATATCCAATCCAAGAATTTGTGCAACCATTGCCCCTTGTTCTTTGGCTATGCACCTCTGTGCAGAGTGAGGCTCTATCTCGCATGTAACCACCCACCGGGATAGTTGAAGACAGCAACTGGAGCTTTCCCTTCTCCACCCTAAACAAACTGCACTTCATCAGCCCCTCTGCACAGAAAGTGCTGCAGCCCTGGGGTCCACTGCAATGGCCCTCTGCTGAACTCACTTCAACACGGTACCCTGCAGAGCTGCCACCTGGATGGTCAGTTCCCAGCCTGGACTGCTGCATGGGATTGTTCTGTCCCAGGTTCAGGGCTTTGCACTGTTCTTTGTTGGACTTGCGATTTTTCTGTTTCATAGAATCACAGAATGGCTTAGGCTGGAAGGGACCTTAGAGATCATCTCATCCAACTTCCCCACTGTGGGCAGGGATGCCTCTCAATTAGTCCAGGTTGCTCAAGGTCTCATCCAACCTGGCCTTGAGCAGCTCCAGGGAGGGGAATCCACAACCCCTCTGGGCAATCTATTCCCGAGTCTCACCACCCTCCTACTTTTTCCTAGGATCCAATCTAAACCTATTTTCCCTCAGCCTAAAACCATTTCCCCTTGTCCCATCGCTGGACACTCTTGCAGAGAGTCCCTCTCCAGCCTTCCTGTAGGTTCCCTTCAGGTGTTACCTATTTACCTACTTCTCTTGCTGGTTGAGGTCACTTTTGTGTACTATCAACTCATCTCCCTGCTTTGGTGCCAACTGAAAACTTGCTGGGGCTAGGCTGGGTTGGAAGGGACCTTTAAGGTCCTCTAGACCAACCCCTCTGCAGTGAGCAGTGACACCTTTAACTAAATTGGGTTGCTCAGAGCCCCAGCCAACCTGACCATGAATGTTTCCAGGGATGAGGCATCTACCACCTCTCTGGACAACCCATTCCAGTGTTTCACCACCATCACTGTAAACAATTTCTGCCTTACAATTCTTTGCACTGTTGAGGTCACTGATGAAGATGTTAAACAGTGCTATGTGGAAGACATCACAATTTTCTTGTCTCACTTCACCTCCTCTCCCAACTGCCCACACATAGTCTGTCCCACAGGAAAAAAAAAAAAAAAAAAGGGATAAAAATGGCAGTAGAAACTACAAAACCTCCCCATTTCACATGTGAGCAGCACCAGGTGGACTATGCTACGTCAACAACATATGTAAGTGAGGAAGCTTGACTTATTTTGCTCAGCCAAAGCAGGATAATCCCAAATCAACACTATATAGGGGGGTGCGAATAGAGCTTTTCACAACTGGATTTTTAATTCCTTAACACGTTTTTGTACAGTGTTCCTAACAGTAAAACATGTAGGTGAAACTGTGAAGCCAGTAATAATAACAGGAGAAGGAGAGCAGCTCAGCCAAAAAGCAAGTTGTCCTTAAAAGGAGGTTAAATTCATAAATACAGACCATGTGTTAAGTGGCGAAACAAATTTAATGCTTGCTGAATAGTGTCACTGATATAAAAATAGAGCCTGTTGCCTCACGCTTAATGGACCCTGTCAGATTTAGAAGAAAGTTACTAGACATTTTTGTTAGTTCAAAATAGCCACGTGGTGTAGAACGTATTGACATCGTCCTGTGTTGGTAAACAATTAGCAAAACCAGGCAGTTTTTCATGAACAACAACAAAGTGAAATAAATGTGGTTCTAATGTCAGGCTGGTGATGAACTCAGTACCTTTGATCTTCTCTGAGACCACATAATACGTTCTAGATGGCAGAAAGGACAAGTGGTATTTCCCTAGAAAGAACAATCCCACCCCAGGCCTGTGTTACCAACCACAGCTCTTGAGCACAGAAGCCAGCCTGTGAATAATCCATGACTGGCTTTTTTAGAAGCTTCTCTGCAAATTGTGTGAGCACTGTCAGCATCTTACTCTGTTCTACTTATCCAGGGTGGATTATATGATGGAACTGATTGTGTATTCCCATGGTTTTAGCCAAGATGTAAATGCTGTGGCTTTGCACCAAATTATTTTCTTTAATGCCTAATCTCTGATTAAAAATTGGTTGATTTTCAGTGAAAAATGGGAAAAAACTCCCATCCACTGACTTAATTTTAGAGGCACACATAGGATAGGGCTAAGTAAAACTTAGGCTGCCTCTCAGCTTTCACATTACATCGAAGAAATTCTTCACAAAGTGAATCCAAATACCCGGTATCTAAATCCACTTCCCTCTCCCTTCTCCAAGAAAGTATTTAGGGAAAACTCCAAGACTACCAGAAAATGCTGCCTTTACAAAGCCTGGTGTAGGGCCATGTAGGAAGGATCATTTACATCATGGGCAGCATAATAATCTACTGATAGTACTGATAGGCACTGATAGTGTCTGAAGTGTCTGGTCCCTTCTACTTGACCCCCACCCTGCAGATATTTGTCAACATTCATCAGATCCCCTCTCAGGCTTCTCTTCTCCAGGCTAAACAGCCCCAGGGTGCTCAGCCTTTCCTCAGCAGAGAGATGTTCCAGTCCCTTCAGCATCTTCATAGCTCTATTTCTGCTCAGAATCTCTTTAGTAAATAGTGGATGGCATGAACCTGGCAACCATGCAAATTCTGACCATTGTCTGGCTTCTAAAGAAAAGTAGAGTCCAACATAAAATGTGAATAGTGTCAAATGTGGGAGGTGGTGTAGCCTTGGGCTCTGGTTCAGACCTCTCTGGTACTAATATCACATTGTGACTGCTATCACTGGTGCCAACAGGACACAAAGAAAGGTTGCCCTTTGTCCTGTGCTTTGAAAGGGTTGGTGGAGCATCACTTGAGCAGCCACAACAACTCGCAGCATCTTTGGTGCAGGGAAGCTGGACTTGGTAAACTCAACAGTATTCCAGGTTTGCTGTTTCAATTCTCATTAATACAAGTTGTAACCATTCATCCTGGTGCTGTGCCAGGTTACTTGGCAATTGCATGGACCTAGGAGGTTCCTTTCATCTAATTTGATGCTTTGCCAGGGTGGGGTATTTTTATTATTAACCTTCTGTTATGCCTGATGTACAACAGTCCAGAAACCTCTGGAGTCTTTGGCAGAGCAGCAGGGGAGATTGTCTGGTAGAGGAATAATAAGGACTCAAAACCATGGGAATTTAGATGATTATGAAGAACAATAATACACTAAGTGACCAGGTTGCTTAAAAAATGCCTTGAGGACCCTGCTGCACCCAGCAGTGAGAGTCGGTGCTTGCTGACAAAGAAAGTACTTTGTTACTGTCAGGGTGGCCACCCAGAGATGACTTTGGTGTCCTGGCATCAGTTTGTACAAGACAGGTGTTCCTGCTGAAACAACTAAATTCACAGTTACACTGAATCCTCTGTTTTGATGTTGCTGTAGATGTCAACAACTGACTAGGTATAAAATAACTGTGCTTACACTTGGGTGAGAAAGGTCCCAGATCCGCAAATGAGGAATTTTCTGGACTTTAAGAACTTATAATCTTGCTTTTGAATACTCATGCTCTGCCTTGACAATAGGAGTGCTGATATTATTCTTTATTCCAATTACTAATTTTTTTTGTCTTATGCCTACCCCCTTCTACTGTAAATCTCCTCAGCTAAAAGACACAAAAATAGCTCCCACCCTCAGTCTAAAATTCATTTGTGACCTATTGATTTGTTTGGATTTACATAAAGATTTTTTATTTTTTTTTAAACAAAGTGACAAAATATTTTGGATAAAATACAATTCCTTCAAAGAAATTGAAGGCCAGCAATCTTTTGTAGCAAAGTTTTATGAGGATGTAAGTTAAGAGCTTCTTAGCCAAGCATGTCTCTGCAGAGGTAGACAGCTCCCAGTGCAGAATTTGCTTTATAGCTTCAAATATTCTTCATAATGGTTTCCAAAAAGTCACATGGGCCTGTCTTAGAACTACCTGTTCCATCTCCTGCCTCAAACAGACAGTTCTTTGTCTGTTTGTTCCTCAAACAGACAGTTCTTTTTGGCCTTTGAAACCTTGAAGTGGATAGAATTGCACACGTGAGGCTGCATACAGTGTTTCTGAGGCACGGTGGTCTCATCTGACCACCACTTTCCCTCATAATAGTCAAGAGTTTTGTTTTATTTCAATAGAAAAATCAGCACAGAATGGTCTCTCAAAGGTAAAGAACTGCCTTGGCTCTTAGGGATTCAAAGTCCACATCTTGTTATTTCATAGGAAACTCTCTGGGAAGTTGTATATAGTAATTTAAGAGGTATTAGTCAACTAATACCAAGTTAGGTATCTCATTAATTTTTAGTCTCTCTCCTGTCAACTTCTTGTCAAACCAAGTACCTGCTCTGCTGGACTAGGCCTTTGCGCTGCGCTACATGTAAAACAAGGAAAATAAAGTTTATTAATGGCTTATTAACAACAATATTCACTGAAAGAGGCTCTCAAAGTTCACAGATTTAAAGAGTTAAGGGGAATTTATATAGGCTCCCACTGCACTGAATCCTTTGTGGGATTTTCCTACTATTTCTCTCAAAAAACCCCAGTCTTTGTGGGAGGGTCATTACCTCGCACACACATTTCTCACTCTCATATGTGAGATTCAGCCAACCCTTGTCACAGCACTTTGCAAATGCATTAACTGACACGACAGCAGATTAAGAGCATTAATAAAACGCGCTGCACAACCAACCTTCCAATGAGAACGTGCCCTGTGGTAATGGGGAAACTGTCAGTAGTAACTAAAAAGGGACAGAGAATCTACAGGAGGAAACTCATAGAACCATCTAACCTATGTAGCCTGCAGTAATGGCCTAACTAAAATGATTTAACTAAATAATACGACGTTTAACTTTCCTCAGTGAGAAGAGGAAAGCAGAGAGGCAGACATGCTAAGGATTTAATTTTAGAAAGCTTGCTCAAGGGAACATGATTGTTTGTTATTGCTGTTCTATTCTTTATTTTTAGGATTACCTATGGGATTAGTAATTTGCCCTTTAATGCTTTTACCAAATCACACATCAGGCTGTTTTATCTGGAGGAGGAAAGAAAGAGAGGTGGGATAGGAGTATAGACCTCTGTATTTTTCTATTTGTTAACTGAGTGGTCGTATCATGCCACATAAGCAGCCAGAACTGATATTTCACTTTCTATCACAGAAATGGGAATGGAAAGATGGAACCACTGTGACAACATTAGTTTCTGTCAGGGGGCTCCTAATAGACAACGGGCTAAGAGAAATTTTCAGGAGCGATTTGAAAGAAGAAAGGAGGTTGAACTAGAGAGGAGGAAACACAAAGGTTTACTGGCCACACAGCCTTTACTACGTTAGCACTGGAAAGCCTGGACTGCAAAAGCCTGAGCAGCCACAACAAAATCAATGGGACCATTTGTATGAATTAAGCTTACATTACATGGCACAGACCCTGTACACAGCTGTACATTCTTCACATAAGTAATCTCCTTCCTTGGTGTAAATTAATGTTTGAAGAATCCTTGATCAACAGGAAAATGGAGATAGTCTCAGTGGTTACTGTCATGGAATGCCAGAAGATATGGTAGAAGAAGAGAAGGAAGGAGGAAAATGTTCTTTCAGACCCCAATTTTCAGCCATGAGTCAACAGTGTTTTGCCTTTGACCTTAGCAAACATTAAATCAAGCTGAAGGATGAAGGATGAGGAGGGATGGGGGAGGGGTAAGCAGGCCTCTTTCTCGGAATAATGTTGATTTCTCCTAGTGGGTTTTTTTTTGCGCATTGTTCTAGTACCTGAGTCGGGCTCAGTGAAAGGACACGGGTACAATCAGCATTTATTCACAGTGATACTCTCTCAAATCTTCTGTCCTGACTGATCTCCAGTTTTCTGTGATAAAGGACAGCTCTGTGGTACACAGAAAGCTCCCTGTGCAGGTGTTAACCTTCTGCAGTGACCCAAAATGGGGAAATGACTAAGCAAGGCAAGGGGTCTTCTCAGAAATTACAAATGTCACTCTTTAATGTGTATGAAGAATCTCTTTCTTCACCGTATTTTGCCTTTCATAATCCATTTTAGCAGTGGGTGATACTGAATTTTTTGGAAAGCAAAGGACTCCAGGGAGAGAGATGGAACAGTAAGAAAAAAAATGCAGATAAGCCCGTGAGTCACATTTTCCATTGATCTAAATCTCTGTCCTTCCAGCTGCTTTCATCAGAGATACCATGATTTACACAGGCTGAGGATCTTGCCCTGTATTTCCAGGAATTAACAGATGGTGGATGATTCAAAATTTTGTATTATAGTTCTCATGTTGTAACTCTATTTTCTTAGGAGGAGGAGGAGTATGGTGTTATGGGCAGTCTGTATATTGAAATATGGTTATCATTAATCGTCTTTTGGTACATGATGCATCTCTTATTAATAGGTGAACTTCCCAGCTGTAAATGTCAAGATAAATTGATTGGCCAGCTGGCACTTTGGAGGTGCAGCATTTCTCTGAAGTATCCAAAGCTTGAAGTGGGGGAGGGAAATCATTTTGTTTTAGTCAGGATTCAGCATTACTTAGTACAAAAGGGACTTAGAACAGAACAAATCTGATTAACACATTTAGATTATGAGAAAAAAGAGAAAAAAAAAACACAACAAAAAACCAAAACAAAATATATATAAAAAAAACCCCAAACCAAAACCAAAAACAACAACAACAAAAAAGAAAAACAACAAAAAAAGAGAAGCATTTCCCTTTAATTGTAGATTGTGACTGGCAAAACATTTTCCTCTCCCCACCCGCCCATATGCAGACAGGAGATGAACCTTTGGTCCACTTTCCCATATGCTCCTGGGAAGGCAGGAGCTGAGGCAGCAGCAGCAGCTACAGCAACTGCATTAAGCTGAGAGAAATGCTCTGCACGGTGACATTGATTCAGACGTTCCAGAGGTTGCTATTGCAAATCAAAGTACGATTAGAAAAAGAAAAAAGCAAACAACCCAACCAACAAACAGAACAATAAATCAAAACGATCAACATCTAATCCGGATACAGTCTTTAGGATATGCCCCTATTCACACTGCAATTCCTTGTCAGACTTAACAGTAGTCTCAGTGATCCTGATCAAAGAACTTCGGTTTACGTGCAGAAAAACAGAGGACTGAGCCTGACACCATGTGCCCCCAGCAGGAATCCTTCTGAAAACGGTTTCTTTTTTTACTTTTTTTTGTCGTTTTTGTTTAGTATCTGGAAAGAGAAGTGATTGGGGAGGGAGAGAGGTTAGATTTCTGAAATTCTTTCTTTGTGAATCAGCAGATAGTGCTTCTGAAGCTGGGAATGTTTCCTCTTGGACCCAATCCATCTCCTTTTTTGGTCTGCAAACCCTTGAGGTTAATGGTTGGGATTGAAGAAGTTGGAGCACATGCTAGTGCTTCGAATATGAAAAGAGGAATTTGCACAATATGGGTGCATTAGTCATTTGCAGTTCACTAATTATCTGTTTTATGTTAATGCTAATGCTCGATGTAAGTAAAGTAAATTAACACGATAACATAAGAGAAGCAATTAATGGGATATATAACATTTGTAGCTATAATAAACCTGATTTCATTCCACACACAGAGAAAGTGCCTATTTGGGTCTTGGAAATAAATGAGGAGCTTGCTGAGACCTTGCTGCTCTAAGTAACACCAAGGACAGACTCACATGACATAATATTGTTGCCATAGTAACAGGGATGTGCACCAGCGGAATCATGCCCATATATCATTAATTTAGTGCTCTGCTAAACACAAAATAATACCTCTCCTAATTATATTGTGCCTTTGAGTCTTAAGAATGTAACACCCCTAGAACCTAGAGTCAACAGTGGAGGCTCAGTGGCTAACAGAACATAGAACTTTACCAGAACATACAGGTTGGAGTACAATTTCTTGGATACAAACAGAAAAAAAAAAAAAAAAAAAAAGAAAAAAGAAAAAAGAAAAAGGAAAGGAAAGGAAAGGAAAAAAAAAAAAAAAAAAAAAGAATCCATAGATCCACGAGTCTCCCCTAATTGTCCTAAATATGCCACTGAGGAAGCTCCTTGGACGTGTGCCATTTGGCAACATCCTTCTCAACAGTCTTCCTGAGGCTCTGGTGATATCAGCCACTTCCCAAAGCTTGGAGGCTCAGCTTGATTTAGAACTGCATCTGGTGCTTTTGGGAAGCACACTTGATATCAGCAATCACACTGCACACACACAACTTCCCGAATGTTGCATCCATACCCAGAATACTCACAGCAGAAGCCAAAAAAGAGGAAAGAAAGAAAGAAAAAAATTAAATAAATAAAAGAAAAAACAACCCTGCAGAAAAAGCCTCAAGTAAATATACTGATGACAAAATGCTGATGTTGGCAAAGCCACAGGATGATCTGAAATGTTAGTCATGTTATTAAGTCACCTTAGAAACAATCATCCCGCAGAGTAATGTAAAGATAGGCTATTTTTTATGAGACTGTTTCATTCGGGTGTTTGTTTCCAGAACCTCCATGAATTCCAGGAGGTTGCAGGATGGCAGGCTGTTCTCAGTCCTGCCACCTTCCTTTTATCACTCGCTCCAACTCAGTCAGGTATTTCAGGGCGCGCGGTGGAAACGCACCGCGTGGTCTTGCTGAAAGCAAAAGCACAACTCATCTCTATCAACACGTCAGTGTGAAAATGCCTTCAGGATTTGGAGTCACATTGCTTTATTTTCCTATACCTTGATCCTCAAGCACATCACACTGCTCCCTTCTAAGTGGGTTGGCACAAACAGCTTGCTCATTTTAGAACTTAGCTTCCTTCTGATTTGCAGAAGGCTGGAGAATTGTGCTGCACGACGGGTTAATTTCACAACTAGTTTCTCCAGAGGGAAGGGAAATCTCTGAGAACCTGCAACTTCACAATGCCCTTTCTTACTCTCCAGGCTGGCTCACACATTTTGCAGGACAGCAGTCGGGTGCATCTCTCCCTGTAGCCATCTCCTGATATTCCCCAAGACACGTGTATTTACATTTTGTTTGACTTTCTACTTTCCACAACCCTCCCCCTTAATTTCAAGCATCTTATCCTTCAAAAAATCTAATGAAATACTATTTTCTTTTAATATTCTTTTCTAATCTGAATTCAGCTCCTAGCCTCAGTTAACTGCACAGATCTCCTGAGGTGAGGACATAATAACCAGCGTGTTCTTTATATGTATTCAAGTTCTATTTTTAGCGCCTTTTAACCTCATGGGGATTTTTTTTTTTTTTTTTTCTTTTCCTGAAAAGACAATGTAATTTGTATGCAGCTTTCCTTGTTATTATTCTGGGGGACATTTTTCTTCAAATGATGATTACAGTCCTAACAAGGTTGGATGCCTCCCACCGTTTCAGGCGTGGAGATGCCGATTCCGAGGCTCACACCGTCACCTAGAGGAATGCTGCTGCAGCGAGCCCACTGCTCCACTCCCTGCTGCTGTGCTGTGCAGGCTTTTCTATAACACAAAATAAAATAAATATATTAAAAAGAAAAAAAAATATAAAATAATAATCATCACAGACAATTCTATCTGGGAACTTTGTTCTCTTATGCAGGGAGCTGTGCCATTCATAGCGCTGTATGTAAGAGCTATATGCGTGAGTGGATGGATAGGAGATTATCTCTAGATCTCTAAATGAAAATCCAATGCAGGCAGATGTTAAATAAAATTTAATGTCGTGTACTCCTACTTTGGATGCCTTGCTTCCATTGTATAGAGCCTGCAAACAGCGTGCGACAGAGCAAAGTAGTGTGTTTTGCCTTCATCCGATTTTAAATTTGATTAGTCCAGCTTTTATGTTACTGAAACATAGCAGGCACCTGATTTATAATATGATATTAAAAGGGGAATTACTCCTACAGTAGTCTTAAGTAGCACTTACTTCTAGCCTCTGCTTTTTCCAGACAGGAGCCTTCTGACAGATTTGGGATTACAAAATGGATTTGCCTAAAATAACCTCTGATTTAATAAATCAGCAATGGCAGCAAGATTAGGACACATACTATACTTTGGACCTTTCCAATACTCACCTAGTTCCTGTGCTGTCAAGGATCTATTTCCATAGTCCTTGCACTGGATCTCTGCTACTTTTGGCAAGGGGAGAGGGCACAGACAAGATGCAGATTTATTTTCGCTGCCCAAACGTTGGGGCTGTACCGGAGTCTGCCTAGCTCCCAGTAGAAGACAGATGTGCTTTCTTTGATCCCCAAATTGCACAGAAGAGTTGCAATGTTGTGTTCAGCGATGTTCCCCAAGCACCCTGAACTCTCCATGAAGTGCTCAGCCGGGCTGTTACACTGTTTGTGCCCAATCTCCCAGAAAGCATCCTCCAGGGAGTGCTTTTGCCCTCTTTAAAGCCTTTTTGTACTTTAAGGATGGCAAAGAGAAGCACTGTGATGACTAATTCCCTGTCCTTTGTCACTCTGTGCTGAAGTCCTTTGGCTGTAACCTGAACAACTGAGCCCTGGGTCACTCTGTGTCTTCTGGAGTCTACTAGGTGTGATTCCTGTACAGCAAGTAAGAAATCCAGGCACTGAAGAAGGGAAAAATATTGCAAATAGAACAGAGCAGAATTTTATAGACTGCTTTTCATGTTTTAAAAATTCCTTATAAAGTGGTCATTAATAATGGTGTTTATTGCACTTGTTTAGGTAAATGGGACAGCACTAGGCTTTTAGCAACAGCTCAGCCACAGCATGGAGGAGATGAACATGCTTTTTTCCCTGGAAGAATGAGGCTAGAGAAAATTAAGGGCTACAAAGGCACAAGTGCCATCATTTTGCTAACCTTCAAACGATGCCATCTCGCATAACTTTTCCTTGCTGTGTGCCATGACCAAGATTTTCCTCTCATTCTTTCAGTATGCAGCAAGACCTTAACAAGGGCTCATTCGAAAGCTATTTTTTATCCTGGAGTCCAAAGTAGCCTCTGCATCTTATGTACCAGAACACTAAACATGAGGGGTTGGTTACCAGTGGCTTTCCATCATCTTATAACATCATGATCATCTGGGGACTGGGGTTGTACTAGGTTAATGAAGAGAGTATGTGTCCCTGAGCATTTTGATGCTGGACAGAAACAGAGCATTATCATCTGCACCACTGCTAACTGGGTAACATCTCCATTCAGAGAACCCCCAGACAAGGTCTGGAAGTGCCTGGAAGAGAGTTTCACCAACTGAACTTCAGAACAGACACTGGAGGACATCGTCATCCACTTGCAGATATTTCTGTCAACAGAAAGGAAAGCTCTGGTTTTCAAATTTCATACCCTCTACAAATTACTCCCCCAACTGTAATTGGGAACACGCCCCCAGGTATAAATAAAACACACTGTAAAAAGCAGAATTTCACTCTGACATTTGTCAGGGGCACTTTGTGAGAGTCTGATTAGGTTTCTTTGTATTTAAACTAAAAACTGAATCAGATCCATGCTAATACTGACTCTCTGTAAGAAAGTAGTCATTGGGAGCTGAAGGTTTCTTACTGTAGCCAGCGGAATTACACCATCATACGTTGCATCATTCCACATGAAAATTAACTGTGCGTCTCTTTTCACAACAGATAATTTTACTTCACTCTACCTTTAGCCTTTCTAGACAGAACACCTTTTAATTATCATTAAAAATGGAGTATCACTGACAGGACAGGCTGTGCCATTAAAAATGGAGCATCACTGCCTCTCTGCTCGGTTGTGAAACATGATGGCACTGCATGAGTGCCCTTTAATGGCTGTGTTTCCCAAATATTCTTTTTTTGGCCAGTTCCAGCAGCATCCTGTAAAGTCATTGGAAGTCTTTCCTTTGATTTCAGTGGGAGTTGGATGAGATCCTTAATTTTAAAATTAAGAAAGCAGCTGGCATTTGAGACAAGCCCTCAGATTGAAATCTGTAGATGTCTGGGAAAATTTACAACCATGGTATCTGAGGAAGGGCAACATGGGATTTTACTGCATATCACTTCCCCTATGAACTTACAGTGAGTTATTGAAACAAGACATATGGTTTTGAATAGCTTTACATTCAACATTTCATATTCTGAACATTTACAGGTTTCAAGTAAAACAATGTGACATTAAACAGACAGGGTGTCTCTTACCAAAGGGTCTTCTTTAGAAGCAGCAATTAAGCTTGCAAGGTATTTAAATGGTGCTACAGATGGTCACTAAGGCACAAAGACATTTCCAAGGTCACTCGATGAATCAGTGGCAGCAACAGAGCTAAACCCCAGGAATCTCTCTTGCTCCACTACTCGAAACGCTGGAGCTGAATGCAGGCTCAGCCTCTGCCTCTACTCAGTGGTCTCACTGTCCCATGCATTTTATTTATATATATTTTTATTTATTCTCAAAGGTTTTTGCCAGTGTTGGGTGTTTGTTCATATGAAGCAGGCCAACTAATCTGGTGATGTAAATTGGCTGGGTTTGATGGACTTCCGTGCACCGTATCAGGTGCGAGAGCAGCATTTGCATTTAGCTTTGGTACAGAATGATGTGAAGGATGACAGCTTGATGCAGTTGGCTGCAGTCATCCTCAGGCCCTGCAGGTCTGATTTAAAAGACATTGTCACTGACTTCATTGGAACTATGACAGTTTGAAACCAGCTGAGGATCTGACCCAGAAATCTCATAAAACCTTTGAAAAATACAGAAGAAGCTAGAATTTGATGCAACAGGAATGACTGATATATCACAAATCACATTTGGGCACCTTACACATTCAAAAGGGGGTTTTTTAACTACTTCACTGCAGTCAGAGATGTGGTACTCAAATACCAAAAAATTGGATCTGATCCTTTGGTCTGATGTAAATACACAAATAAAGAGGAATTGAGACTCACTGACTTCAAAGAAGTCAGAGGCAAATGACTATTTGGTAGAAACTGAGACTCGCTGACTTCTAAGAAGTCAGGAGTAAATGACTATTTGGTACTAGATGTTTCTTTTTGCACAGTGAAAGACCTATGAAACCATTCTCAGAATGCCCCGATATGAGACAATTTTCAATATCCTTAATAAATCTTTAGTTTAGACCATTAGAGAACACTGGGAAGGTGGGAAACTGAGGCTGAGAGCTGACAGATGACCTCTGGCTACAGAACAGGTCAGTAGTGGAGCAGAGTTTAGACTTTAACAGTCCTCAAATCCCCATCCCATATTCACACCTCCAGAGCTCAGGCTCCTAATTTAGGAGGCATGTTATTTAGTGACACACTGTCAAAACAAGTCATCATTTTTCAGGGAGAGATAATGTGACTGGAATTTACGAGTACCAGAACCTTTACCATGTTTGATCATCAGCATAAAACTGTCTGCCTCCTACCACCAGATTTCCTCAAACCTGGAACTTTTCCACTACGTATAATTGCACAGACCAGTAAGTCACCATTTCCTAGGTCAGCTCACCTGAGGCATTGACCTAAACCCTCATCCACCTTCCACTTACAAAGAAGAAAGGGAATGTCTTTCTGAATTTATTGCTATGATTACTTGTTTGACTTTAAAATCAAGCAACAACAACAACAACAAAAATTAAAGATTGCTATTAAAAGGAGAAAGACTATGGAAAGGTTATGGCCTTTCACATGCATTTAAAACATAAAATTACTTATTGTTTCTGTCCAGTGACCAGTGTACAATATTTGGCCATATTCTGAAGGGCAAGAATGATTTTTGGGATGGTAACCAAATGTTATCTCAGTCTCTGACTATTTTAAAATATTCATTAAGGTGAACCTAAGCTTGTCAAATGGAATAATTATTTTAGCACTTTTATCATAATGTACAGCATGTCCATTGCATGCTAATAAGCATGCTGTAAAATACCTGAGGAAAACTACAGTAACCTGGCACTGACTCATTTCAATGCAATCTTACAAGGCAGGCTGGAATAAACCAGAAGGCATGTGATGGTTATATAAAAAAACATTCCCTTGTGAAAGATTTATATTCAATTAAAGGCATAGTTATGTTCTTAGCGTCTCACTCGGAGAAAAAAAAAGAGTTACTTCTTCCTCTCCAAAGCCCTTTGACCTCAGTATGATAGGAAATTGTTTCATGTTAGAAAAAACATACACATCTTTTAACTAATTTGCTGCTAAGGACATCTGAGCTTCCAGCGTCTCTAAGCTGTAAGGTAGTAGTAGGCTGCAGTTAAATCTGGGAGTACGTGTAGGGTTAAGAATGAAGAGGTTGCTCACTAGAAGAGGATTCTCCTTGTGCTTATTATGATTCTATTTGAAATGTACAGCCACATTGGTAGACACGGTGTGTTTTCCCAGGACAGGCATGTTTCCTGCAACTGAACGCCCCTTTTAATCCTCCCTTTTCTTTCAGGTTGTTGATTCTAGATGCTGTGGGAAAGGAATTCTCACAGTGATTTAAGCAAGCACCCAGCACCCATGTAAACATTTATCCTCCTACAGAGGCTGATGCTATTTCTTTTTACAAACATTTCCATCTCTTTTATGTTCCTTGGTGCTAGGTTATTCAGTCCCGTTTGATTTCTCCCATTTTCTCTCGGGCTGCAGTCACTTTTCTTTGTAGTCAGCAGTTTCACTTGATTTGTAGGACAAACGCTCTTAGCATTTGGGGTATCATTCTTGGATTTAAATTTCACAAAATATATGCTGAACTAGGCTCATTTTATTGTCTCTGGTACAGAATTTCACCCACTCTTAAAGGACATGGTTCTTAAAGGATCTGCTGAAGCACCGGAGCTCCACATGTGACCTCTATCTGGAGACTTGATCTCCAAGAATTTGTTAAACAAGGAGTTAATTTATTTGAATAATTAAGCAAATCTCTGGTTAAATCTCAGGAACTGAACTGAAAGGCTCAGCAAGGATTCTACTTACGTTCAGTAATGCATTAGTGTGGGAGACATTAAAGGTTTGAAGACTAATTTTGTTATTTGTAAGAATTATCTCCTTCTGTAGGATGGCTGTCCCTTTAAAAGTCTTAGCCAGGTACTCAAGTTGAATTGTTGAATTCAATCTATTTGGTAGATGCCAACGGCTTTTCAACATCAAGAAAAACTGAGAAAAACCATGAACACAGAGAAATGCTGAAAGGTTTTAAATAATTAGTCTATGTATAATGTCAAACCTGCACTTGTTTGCTTGCAGGTTAATCAAACAAGAGAGTAATAAATGACAACTAATCCATACTTATAATGTGAGTCAAGACCAACTGTGTGTTTGAAGAGCCTCACTATGTACAACTTGATAGTGGGGAATTTTTTCACTATGTCATGATAAATGTGATGCTTGTTTACCATCCCTGCTGCCTTTCACTCTATATTGACTTCATTCCACTGGAAGGAAGTTTGCATCTGGCTCACAGATAATAATGAATGGTCATTAAACCTTAATTATCATCTAAATCTCAATTATCATCTGTTTATAATAAACACTTTGGGACAAGGAAGTGCCTACAGACCAGGATGTGCCAATATTTCAAGCCTGAAGAGTTCACTTACATTAAGAAGTGATGATATCTACTGCTTAGGAAATCACTGTGCCAGAGGGAAGGGAAAGAAGGAAAGGAAAGGAAAGGAAAGGAAAGGAAAGGAAAGGAAAGGAAAGGAAAGGAAAGGAAAGGAAAGGA
>JANHGN010016450.1:0-17779 GCA_024605025.1 Megaceryle maxima
TCCAAAAGGTATTTTTGGTTGTTGGGTTTTTTTTTTTGTTTTTTTTTTTTTTTTTCTTTTAAAAAGTTAATTTAAATTAATTCCTTCTTGGGGTGTGGGGCATGGCACAGAAATCAGTGAAGATTTCCCAAACACTTGATATTTTTTATTAAGAATACTAATGGTTATGGTGTGTTCTTTTTGAATAAGTATTTTTTTATTTATTTGTAGGTTTTCGCTGCTTCTTCTTAACCTGGAAGAATATTACTTTGAACAGCACACAGCTAATCATATTATAAATAAAGGCTGCAGAGATGAAAGGTAAAAATCTCTTACGTCAATTTGCTGGAGTTCTTCTAGTCTCACACATCTCTAACACATACACAACTGCTTTCTTTTTTTTATTGCTCCTTTTAGAAAATTCAGAGGCTCTCTCAAAATCTGTTCAAAATCAATCATTTTTGAACCTGATGACAGTATCCAACCCATTATCAAGGTAAGAAGTACAAACTTAAATTTTCTTGGTAACTTAAGATTCTCTTCAAAAAGTTATTAAGGAAGAGTATATATTTTTGTAACTTGCTGCAGATACCACTGAGAGACTGCATTAGTATAAAAGCCCCAGAAGATAATGAAGCAAAAAACCCTTTCACACCGTACGTGAGTTTGAGTTACTATATATATTAGATATTTAGCTCCTTTTAAAGCTGAAAGGTCTGTCTCTTCAAATATCTTATTTACATTTTAGGGATACGTCTGGAGGGATTTCTGTTGTATGTAGCCAGGTAAGACCTGTATATAACAGCTTCTTGATGTATAAATGAGCAAGGATAGATTCTTAATGGTGTCTTTCTCCAAGCTGGAGTGTTAACTGGAAACAAGACTATTTAGTGTCAAAAACTTAGCATTAATGTGAAACTGTTGATGCTGGAAATTTCAAACTGTTAATGACTTCATTAAGTCATTAATTTGATAAAGTGAACTTTTTTGCACTCTGCATTTTATAATAGAGCTCAGGGCAAATTTAGAATTGAATGGAAAATGAGAATAGAATGAAATTAAATGGGTTATTAATCATGTTTGTCTTGCTGTATTATTTTCTCCTACGTTCTGCAGTGTGTAGTGGTAATGGCAATGCCACCTTGATCCTTGCATTTCAGCCTTGGGACAACATTGGAATGTGCTGTATGTCCACCAAATAATTTTCGGTGGCTAACCTGAAATACTGGGTTGCAGTTTCAATCATGAGTTGTGGTTAACTTGGTTATGTTCATGCTCAATGTTAACTAAGGGAATATAATTGAAGCTTTGATAAATTTCAGCTGAGAGGTGTTGCAAAGCTGTTGAAGTTTCCCCCAAAATATTGATGTTTTCATTTTCAGGAAAGAACAGAGATGAGGTGGGAAATAATCCTTTTAAACATTATAGCACCTTTGTATAGTCTGTCTTTTAGCAATACCTAAGATTGCTACCCTTGCTCAGTTAAGTGCTGCTGCAGTCAAAACCATACTCAAGCATTTGTTAATTATCTTTGCTGGAGAAGTTTGTGGACTGTGTTAAACTAATAAGTATATTTAATTTCATCTTGAAACTGCTTCTGTGAAGAGCGTTGTGTAGTTAAGATTTCTTGTGTTGGCAGGGTGGGGTTTTTGTGTAGTATTTTTAGAAAAGGTATTTCTAATTGTTCCATACAGTTGCTCCACTGTGCATCGCTAGTGTTATGTTCTGAAGAACAAATGATTATAAAAACACTTCATAGGAAAGGAAAAATAGCTTTTAAAATGGGAAGTGTGGTTAGTAACCCCTGCTCCGCCCCTCCCATGTGTGGCTTGACAGTTTTCCTCCTGTCTCTGGGGACAATGTTCTCAAATAATTGGGTGGCATCATAAATGTTGATATTTTCCTATAGTGACTTTCAAGTGTGAAGTACTTGCTAGTTGTACTTGTGACAAATCACGATATAATTATAAATATTTTTTCTAAGTAGAATTTGTGCCTTATAGGAAACTGTATGTAGCAAATAATTGGAACATCTTAAACATCTTCACCTTTTCAGGCTCAAAGAAATCTGTTAATGCATAGCTGGATAAGAAGCCTTGCTTTACATAATAGGCAACATAGAAACTAATGGCTACAAAATACAGCAGATGGGAATACTAACTGGAGATTGTTTCAGTAATTTTTCTCAAGATAAAATTGGGGAAAAATCCTCAAAAATATGAAACGAATAGAGTATGCTAAAGTTCTTACTCTGCTTAAATATTTCTTTTAATTTATTGTCTACTCTTTCATGTAATCTGGGGCTCTCAATGTAGAAAAAGTAATTTTCCTGCAGACGAGTGATCTGAGTGTAAAGCAGGTGTCTCTTACCTGCTTTATTTTCTTACCATTCTTCTTCCCCTATGGCCTGATTCAGTTTGTACATGCTGATGTCAGATTAAAGGCACTAATTGCCATTATTTTTTAATGTAGCACTTAGAGAGGCTTGCTGAGCTTATCAGTGTACCGCTCACTTTCTTCTAGCTGGACAGTGCTGTGAGTGGTCATGTGGTGAAGGTTTGCTCTGTTGTCGGCTGATGGGAAGTGGGAAGGTTGTACGTGCCAGCCAGAAGGCTTCTGGCTGGGGAATGGTGCAGCATCTGTCCCGGCAAGATTAGTATTTCCTCTTGGTTCGAAGCTGCTGCTGCAGTGCCTTGGGGTGTAGAACCAAAGCAGGAAGGAAGCAAACCAAAGCACTGGAAAATATCCTTTGGTCGGTTAAGTCCCTTGGGCCATGGAGTAGAAGACAGTTGGTAGTGCAGTCCAGCGTGTCTTTCACAGTTCAGAACCACTTCCAAGTCACACTCAGACCTGAGATTTAGCAAGTTTGAGCCTTCCCTACAAACAGAGCATAAACATGACTTATTTCTGGCTTGTTGTCTTGTCTTCTTTTGGACAGCAGATAGGTAAGTGATCTCTACAAACCAATGTGCTAGCAATAAAGTCTTCCTATAGCAGTTGTGAGAATGTTCTGAAGAAGGAAAGTAGTTTCATATGGCTTTTGGGGAGAGAAGATCTCTGATGTGAGAATAGCAGCAGAGAAAGAAAACTGTTCAAAACCGTGCTGTTGGATGAGAAAGGATATCTGCTGTTCATGTTGGTTGGAAATGGAAGCGAATGTTTGGCAGAGGAAGAAGGGTCCATTTGAGAAGGTTTACATGGTAGTTCATGTTGTGAGTTGGCCCTGTGGGGTAATTCCCATTAGGACAGAGCCCTAAAGTAATGAGCCACCAGAAAAGAGGGGGAAGATCCTTCTGTCGAGTGGGATTAGACTGAAGGCTGTTCCTATTGGCTTTAATGTTGCAACTCCTTGAAGGTCATATGATTAGAATAAAACACCACTAATAAACAACATAAATAAGCCTCTGAACTAAATTGGATGCTTGCCCCTTTTGCAGTTAGCTGCTTGAAAAGGTCATTGTTTTCCTTCACTTTATCTGGCGTAAAGCAGGATATTGCAACCCAGCGTTGTGCTTGCGTAAACAGCGTTCTTGGCTTTGTCTTCATCAGTGTTTCTGATTTATTTTTATGATTTTTTTTTTTTAAAGACCCAAACTGTAACATCTCTTACTCTTTCAGGTTTTTCTCATTAAAGAAAGAAACATTATTGCACCCTATAAAACAGTCCGAGTAAGTACATATATTTTCTCTTATTTTAGCAAAGGAATGTTTTGCAAGGATTTATGTTCTTATTTCTGAAAGAGTAAGATAATTATAACTTGAGGATTATGACAACAAAGCTTTTTTTTTTTTAAAAAAAAAAAGTAATTGTGCATAACAGTGAAAAAACTGAATTCTTCTGTAATGGGTTTGTGGTATTTCTTGGAGGACACACTGCAGACTTGACACTTGCTACTTACTGTGATGTGCATCTCTGTGGGCTCAACAGTCAGAGCTGTCAGGTGGCTGCTGGTATTCAGTGGAAGCTGCATCCTGGCTAAATGGCTTCTCCTCGGTTCTGCTCGCACCAGAGTTGCTAATTGATATTTCCCAGCTAAGTGACTCACAGCTGAAAGGACAGGCAGATAAGGCTGCTCACTGCAGAAATCAGAGCTTGCTTCTGGTCGCTTTCTGCTGATGCGATGGGTGTGCACTGATTCTGTGCCTGGAGACTTCAAGGTCCCTAAGTAAAGTGTTTTAATCTGGAATGTGACATGTTAAGATCATATTTGCCCAAGAATTGAAACAGGTGGCATTCTGCTTCTCAACATACTTGGTCAAGTAAAAAATTTCAAGAATTTGCCTTGAATTTGTGAAGTCCATAGATTTGTGTTACTGTAATGAACAGTAGAGCGGCAAGACATGAGTTCTGCTCTCTCAACTGCTTTACGTTGGTTTTGTGATTAAATCTGTCCCTAAACTAGGATTTTAAAATTTGTTTTGATTTCTGCCACTAGATCGTCATGTGTCAAACGCTTTACTCCTTCTATTTTCTGTCTGCCTCTATGTGCAAGATTCATTAAGTATCATACAAATATCACACGCAGTGAAAAACAGAAGAATCAGAAGGGGATGGTTGGAAGGCTTTTCACTTTATTTTCTGCAAAGTCAAGATGCATTCATACCTAAAACATTCCCAACAGTTAACCATCACAATTCACTTTATTACAACAAGAAATCTAGTTTGCCTTCAGTCATTTCAGATTTTTTTTTTCTGTGGCTGCTAAATGTCTTCTAGTTGAATCATTGCCAGTTCCAGATGTCTCTGAGTGCTGGAATTTGGTAGTACATTTTCTCTTCCATGTCTTGCATTGATTGTTTTGGATCAATTACAAAATACTGAGCTAATGTCTTTGCGGCTG
Source organism: Megaceryle maxima (assembly GCA_024605025.1). Classification (NCBI taxonomy): domain Eukaryota; kingdom Metazoa; phylum Chordata; class Aves; order Coraciiformes; family Cerylidae; genus Megaceryle; species Megaceryle maxima. The sequence continues at coordinate 4,821 of JANHGN010016450.1, forward strand.
GCTGGAGAGCTACAGGGAGTACCACTCACAAAAGCTTTTACAATGTTGGCTGTAAGCAATCCTTGTAAACCATCCAGCAAGACTTCTGAGAGCTGTGCTTTCCCTGTTAAAGGAAAATGGTGCTCTGGGTGAAAGGTTACAAGGCTTTTATCTAAATTGCTACTGAATTTCTTGTCTCCCTTTGCTCCAGCTCCATTTGCTTCCTGAAGCTTTCCTCTTGGACTGCTGTCAGTTCAGCTCAGATCACATACATTACACTGAAGGTCATCTAGCTTTCCATCTCTTCTTTCCCTCGGTTTTAAATGGATCCAACTGCATCCACTGATCAGTGTCGTGATGTAATCTTACAGATCACATTATTTTTTAATTAAAAAAAAAAAAAAAATCTAACCTGAGAAACACAAAACCCTACAGAGAAGTGCTGATACCATTTTATACCCCATTCAGGGGTCATCAAAGGATCCCACCACTTCTGCTAAATACAAGTTATGTCTAAGAGTTCTTAACAGTTGATCTGTGCACATTCTTTTAATATCCCTAAGTCAGAACCAGAAATATAAGTCCTATGAAACAACTTTTAAAGCTAAAGGGAAAATCTTGTAGGGAAAAAATGAGTATGCCACATATGCTGGGTGGTGTTTTAGTGAGGTTTTTATTAATGACTCATCAGAACAGGTTGTGATTGGGTTTGGGATCTTTTCAGCTCAAAACTATTTATGTAGACAAGAATGATTAGTTTTATAGCCTTTAAAGACTTGATGGGCTGGCGTCTCTTGTCTAAAAGATATACAGTGGCTGTTTAAATGTAACGTGTCTTTTACTAGTTCTATTTACATAGGTTTACCTGATACTCAGTTCTACATTTACTGATGTTTATATTAATTTGTTCATTTCAAAGCTGTTATGTTGCATTCTAGTTAATAACAGGCTAAATAACACAGAGCTATGTTTCAGGTATACTGCAGCCCTTTTGGTGGCAGACTTTGACCAGGTTTTAGAGTATTTGGGGTTTAGTTAGTTGGGTTTTTTTTGGTTTTGTTTTTTTTTCCTCTGAGCTTTAATTTCAACTCATTTGTAGTAAATGTCCTTTTGATTTCAGGGTAGAACAGAACACTTATTCCAACTGGATGTTGCTGGGAAACTAGGAGATGTTGTGCAAACTCTGCATCAGGTATGTGGTTATCTAGTATCACTACACAATTCACCACAGCATCTTTTTGGATATTTAATGGGAAGTTTTCTTTAAATATTTATTCTCAAGGTGAAATTTTTGGAGTATCTTATTTTTTTTAAATGTAGTGGCTGAACACAACATCTTGTTCAGAGCACAGTTCTGACAGCTGTCATCAGCTACCTACCCATACTAGTTTTTAACTGTGCAGGGTGGTAGTATACAGAGTAAGAACATGAAAGTAGCAATGAACAAACATGTCCTACTTAAAGAGCTATTATTATTTCTTTTTATAATTCTCTGTCACCAAGAATGCTAAAGCCCCCCAAGTTTCTGTTGACTTCTGAGCTGTGGGGGGAGATCTCTGCTATTTCACTTAAAGCTCATTGTACATTAGCTTTACAGGGCCTCTTGTCTAGATAAGATGGGAGATCAAGCTGCCATGGTAAGCATCCAGTTATTCCTGATATTGCTGCTTAATAATGAAATTCTGATATCACTGTTTCAAATGCCATTAAAATTTTGTTATTAATCACGGGCCATATTAACTTTCACTTTTCCCCTCCACATTAGATAACTGCTATATTGCAATCGCGCTTGGCTAGAACTTCATTTGATAAAAACAGGTACTTTTCTAATCACTTTCTACTGGGAAATAATTTTCAGCTTGTTGTTTGATTGGTCTACTGCAGCAGTATATAATAGGTGCTCATTTGGGGCAGCATCAGCTCTCAGTTTGGAGAGTTGTCTTTATGTACAGAACCATCAGGAATGGAGAATGGCAAATTTTATGTTTATGAGGATGGACGTGTTAGTTTAGCTCTCCAGACTGTTCTGTTTTATCTGTGAGTTTGGTGCAAATTGAGCATCACTATATGCCAAATAAAGCTCTGTACAGAAAAGTCATCTGGGTTACTGCTCTGAGACTGGTGCAGAAAGTGGCAGCTTTCCTTTCTGGAGTGCCTGTTAAAGTGGAGGCCTCAGCTAAGAACTTTCTTCATGGCTAAAACAGACTTTGTCAAGTCCCCATTTTGATATCCCAAGGTTATAAGCTAACCTAAAAACACTTCTGAAGAACTTAAGGGTAGCTCTTACCACTGTAAGAACTGGAGGTAAACTTACTCCCTTTCTTCACTTGTAGATTTCAAAGCATTTCTGAAACGCTGCATATGGAATGTAAAGCAGAAATGGTGACACCACTGGTGACTAATCCAGGGCATGTGTGTGTTACTGATGCTAACTTGTACTTCCAGCCTCTTAATGGATATCCTGTAAGTGCCTCCTAGATGGTCATGCATACGATGTGAGCACGCTGCCCCTCTAGTGGACAGTTTTCATTTTCTGTGTTATTCCTCTTAAATGCACATGGAGCCCCTCTCCAAGAAGACTATTTTCTGTTGTAATCAGAAGCTTCTTAGCTTTCCTTTGATCTGTGCTGCTATCTTGTATTCAGCGTATCTTGACTTCTAAGGCTTTTATTCTGCGCTAACTCGCTTAAAGTTGACCTCCTACTGACAAAGCACAGACTGCCCTTTGCTCATTCTCTATTAATATTTAAAGGTCACTTTTTGTGACGTTTCAGTTAAGATAAATGTCTTAATCTTACCTGGTGAGAGTTTTACAATTAGTTGATACGGGAGGATCTTAGCCTAGGTTTCCTATCAGACTGATCATTTCTCTCTCTAGAGGAAAACTGAGTGCATGTCAAAGACACATTCCTGCTTTGGAACTTTGTCACAGAAACAGCAGCGATAGTCTTAGCAAGCCACTAATATGCTGAAAGCATGTCCAGACCAGGAGAAAGCGTTTCGCAGCTGAAAATGACAACATGCCATTCAATTTCCCTCCATCAGGTGGCACCATTGGCAAACAGTTTGCCCAGCAGCCCTCTGGCTTTCTTCTTAATAGAAGTTTCTCGTGTTCTGCTTCTCTCTTGCATGAGTGTTATAACTGGCGACAGACTCGGATGATAATGCACTATATTTATTCTTAAACTGCTTTGCTACTCAGGCAAGAACCGACAGGAAGGACAAGCTTCCTCTTTTTAATGTAGCTGCTTAGCACCGCTCTTCCAGTGCTAAAATGACATGGATGGATGTTGTTTTCATGTTGCTACTATCTCTAAACAAGAGAAACTTCAGATTACCTGGAGAGGTTAATGTAGAAGAAGATATGCCTTCTAAGAATATCTCCATCTTTTCTTCCCCTTCCCTCTCTCCCCACAGAAACCGGTTGTACAAATAACACTGCAAAACGTGCGTCGTATCTATAAAAGAAGACATGGGCTAATGCCACTGGTAAGCTCAAATATTTATTTCTTTTTAATATCTTGTGTATATATGGTTTCTTAAAATGACCAGCTGAAATTGTGGTGTGTAGCATTAGGTAAAAGCGACATGTTTTCAAGACTCTGGATGAAGTAGTGAATAGCACTCAAAGATTCTTTCTGGTTTTTAAGTGTTTTGGTTCCCTGTGTTGTCAAAAAGATGAAAACAGGAAGAGTGAGTTCTGGCAAGGATGAAAAATTTCTTTCATAAGCAGACAGTGTAGGGGAGGGGAGAAGGGAATACCTCCAGGGAGCAATTCATTCCATTTATCTGTAACGCCTATCCCGGGACAGAATGAATTGCTCTCTCATGGTGTGTTTTCTCTCTGGATTGATTCATGGAACCACTGGTTCAGGTTGAGGCTAATGTGGAGTGATGAGTCCTGCTGTACATGACTGAGGGATGATGAGAGTGCTGTGGGGGAGCCTCAGGTGTTTGTTTATTCAGTCTTGAATAAAACTCTTGTCTCAAAATGCAGTTAAACTAGACAGACATTTAACTCTTTGCCACATTCTGTTCACTTAAAACAAAAAAAGTGTCTTACCTGTGCTTAATCAATCCAGACAGAGCCAATCTATGGACAGCTATAAAACTAGTTGATCAGCTGGCTATGAATTGAATGCTGCTACCCACTTTAGAGTCTTTAAGTTTTAGATATTAGTAATTGGAGTATTCCATTAAAAACCCATGGATATCACAGCTTGTCAGTAATTGTTCTCATTTGCTTCCCCCCCTTTCCAAGGGACTTGAAGTGTTTTGCACAGAAGATGACCTGTGTTCTGACATCTACTTGAAATTCTACAACGATCAAGATCGAGATGAGCTCTATTTCCTTATTGCAACTTATCTAGGTTTGCAGTATTGATTTTATTAATGTAGTCCATACTACCTTGCGAGAGGAAATTTGTCTGGGTTTTGCTCTGTTGATTTGTGGAAAGAATGAAAAAATAAACACATCTAGTAGCCCTGAAAAATCTTGGCAAAAGTAAGCAAAGTTCAGAATGAATGTTGTGAAGCTTGCACGTATTCTGTTTGTGTTTGAAGAGCTGAAGTTACCATTTAATTGTTCTTTTAAACAACCATGCCCTTAATTATTTTATAGTACTTTGCATAATGTTAATCACAGTATAATTTGTTGGTGAAACTCCAAACCTCAAAATTCTTACTGTTTTATTTTAGAAAACCATATTGCAGAGCATACAGCTGAAAGTTACATGTTGCAGTGGCAGCGAGGGCATATATCGAATTACCAGTATCTTCTTCATCTGAACAATCTGGCTGACAGAAGCTGCAATGATCTTTCCCAGTATCCTGTATTTCCCTGGATCATAGCAGACTACTCAAGTTCAGTATTAGGTATGTGCATACAAAAAGGCATGTTAGTGCATCATGTCCAACCTGAAATGTCTCAGGGCAGGTTTTACACTACATTGAAATGAACCTGGTATTAGTGATCTTGAGTGGGTTTTTTGTGCACTTAGACCACCTATGGACTTTAGAAGACAAAATGCTCATCTCTTTCTGTCAAATACTTAACTCTGCAGATGTACCAGCATTTGAAAATTGTCAGTGCTGAGCATTCAGAGACTTTCTGTGATTTTATAAAAAGTGCAGAAGAACCAGTAAAATTTTGTGGTTTTTTTGGTTCTGGCTTTTGGTTTTTTTGTGGAACAAGCTGGGTGCATTGAAACATGTAGAATCCAGGTGGTCGTCTACAGTTCTGAGCATTGCAAGTTGACAGGAAGAGGCTGACATGGCTTGTTCCTAAATAGGCCTCTTGATTAAGGGTCTTAGTGCAGTTTGTGTTGGAGCCCAAGGATACCAGCTGCTTTTCTGCCTCACGTAGCAGGTCCTGTATTGACTGGGTGAGGTTAGTTGCAATAGCTGTCACCACTAGTAACTACTTTCACGTGTAACTAGCAGCTCTTAAGCAAGAGGTATGAGATTACATCTACACAGAAGTAGAGTAGCCATTCACAGTAAGACTTTATTCTTTTGCAGTTAAGAGAGCAGAGAAATTCCTAGAGAGGTTCTGCGTTGATTTTTGTTTGTTTTGTTGCTGTTTGGGGTTTTTTGCTTTTAAATATTGATTAGAATACATTATTGTCTAGTGGAATTTAGATTCTAACTATGTTTTTGGGTTTTTTTTAGATCTGACAAAGCCTGAAACATTCCGTGACCTTAGTAAACCAATTGGTGCCTTGAATAAGGAAAGGCTGGAGAGACTGTTGGTAATTATGTCTTGGCTTTTATGTGCTGCACAATTTTGAGCCTTGTACATATTGGCAATAAAAGCAGCTTTGTCAAGCAAGCTTTAGGAGTTATGTGAGTATCAAAAGCTAGCTGTAAATCTCATCAGAATCAAACTTAGCTATAAACAGACCATACTTCTCAGCTTGATTTCATCAGTACCGATTTAAAATTATTTGAATTTGTTTTCTCTCTCTTACTACCATTTCTTACACATACATTTTTAAATGTTTTACCTCACTTCTAAAATAAAATTCCAAATCCATTTAACTATTGTAGCTGCATTTGTGTGGCAGGCACTGAGATGCTATAAACATACATGGAAATCTGAAACTTCAAGAGCAATGGATTTCAATGCACAATGTAAAATATATGTATGAATTAAGGAAAAATATTAGAAAGTTTAAGTATATCCATTTAAGAAATGCTGAATTTGAGGGGGAGTATTTCAAAAGGAGAAGGTTTGAATTGAATTGAATTTGAAATTTCCAAGTGCAGATAATAATGCACAAACTTCTCCCATTTCCCTAAGTAGGCAGACTTTCTTCTCATGAACAAGCACATAGTTAGAGGATTCAAGTCCTCAATTTCTTGGCCTTTAATTCTTTGTATAAAATCATCATCTCCTCTGGTAAGTTAGTTATTCCAAAATCATTTACAGGACATGATTATGTTTAATGTTTTGGAACCTTTAGTAGCTCTTAATGAAGTATTAAGGGGAAAAAAAAAAAAAACATATTAACAGACTAACTGCATTTTATTGATAAAAAGATGATCAGGTATTTCAAGATCATAAAACTTCCTAAGGCTGTGGAAGGTAAGAATGTGATCAATATTATTTTTTTGAATGACAGTCAAAAGTTTTCTTTCTGAGATCTGTTTCCTCAAACCATTGGCTGCCTCAGTCTTACTGTACTAAAAGCCATTTTATGTAGAGTTTTTAGGGATAATGCATAGTAACTGCAGGGAGAAGAGAATCTTCCAGGATGAATTAAGTCAATATCTTTTTCCGTATTCTTGTTAAACTTCACGTAAAAGACAAAAAATATTTGTTTGCACTCATTTGAAGCTGAGTCACTGCAGTTACAAGTGAAAGGGAGAGGAAAAAAAGCTGAAAAGCAGGATAAGTTTTAACAGCTTTTTTGATTATATTGATTTACTGATCTGACTAAAGCTGCATAGCTATTAGAACTTTGAGTCTGTTTTATTGTTAAAGAAAAAGAGGGCGGTCCTAGTCTGTGTCCTTAAAAATAAAAATAGGTGTGTGTGGTGAATACTGAAGGCCTGCAGGAGTACTGATTTTAAACAGACCTCTCTTTCTTCTTCCTGTGTTGCAGACACGCTACCAGGAAATGCCAGAGCCGAAGTTCATGTACGGGAGTCATTATTCATCTCCGGGTTATGTTTTGTTTTATCTCGTTAGAGTTGGTAAGGCAGCTTTTATGTGCTCTCTGAGCAGACAGTTACCTCCAAAGCTGACAAGGTTTGGAGCAAACTAACGATTTTCCTTTTTCTTTCTCCTTAGCTCCAGAATACATGCTCTGTCTGCAGAATGGAAAGTTTGATCACGCTGACAGAATGTTCAACAGGTTTGTTTACATTTTGCCTGTAACTGGGTGGGTTTTGTTTTCACATATGCATCGAGGGAGTGCAAAGCATTAAAAATGGTTTGGTTTTTTTTTTTTTTTTTTTTTTTTTAACAAACGTGTGATTGACGTGTTCTGTAGTCTTGCAGAAACCTGGAAAAACTGTTTGGATGGTGCAACAGATTTCAAAGAGGTAAATGGCTGGAAAATGATTCAAGTCCTCCTTGGTATCTGTGCTGAGCTTTCTGTTTTTAGATATCTTTTTCTTTTTTTCTTTTTTTTTTTTTTTTTTTTTTCCTGTTGTTTCCAGAATTTTATGAAAACGATTCTAGTTTCCTAGTAAACAGTTTGAAGTTGGACTTGGGAAAAAGACAGGGTGGCAAGATGGTAGAAGATGTAGAGCTTCCCCCTTGGGCATCAGGTAAACAATAGTCAACCTTATTGTATTACTAATTCATTCAAGATTAGATTCCTGGAATGATGTGTGGTGGTTCTCAAAAATGCCCATTCTATTTTCATCTGAATTCATTTTTGCTTTAAAACATATAACTAATAATTTCTATAGCAAATTTGGGGGGGGGCTTCAAGGTTTTTGTTTGGTTGCTTTTTCAGGAAGGGTGCCAATAGTGAACAGGATATATTCTCCTTTAATTAACCTTTGTTTTGCCAGGTCCTGATGACTTTCTTCGGAAGAGCCAAGAAGCTTTAGAAAGTCAGTATGTATCAGAACATCTTCATGAATGGATTGACCTGATATTTGGCTGCAAGCAGAAAGGAAATGAAGCAGTTGCAGCTCACAATGGTAAATAAACACTTGATAGAAATAGCAAAAAAGGGATGCTTTAATTAGGCAGGAGCAGTAAATAACATGTCCTCTGGGTAAAGGAAGATTAGCAGACCAGATTTTTAAGGTGTTTATTTCAGAAGCCTTGATCTTTTTGAAGGATTTTGAGTAATAGACAATGTTGAGATGGTTTGCGCTTCACAAGATGGAGTAAGTTTAAAAAGACAACCTTCCCACAACAGTGGGGAGGGAAGGAATAAACAACTTTTCATTTTGGTAGTCAGCTCTTTCTACTTCTAGGGTAAGATAATGTTGTTTATTTTGGGTGGGGTTTTTGTGTTGGCTTTTGGGCTGTTTTTTGGTTGGTTTATTACACTTGGTTTTGTTGTGGGTTGGTTTGGTGTTTTTTTTTGTTGCTGGTTTGTTTGGAGGGTTTTTTTGGTGGTGTTCTGTTGTTTGGTTTTTTGGTTGGTTTGTCTGTTTATTGGTTTGGGGTTTTTTGGTGGGTTGTTGGTTTTTGGGGTTCGTTTTTGGTTTTGGGGTTTTTTTAATATGCTTCCCCATATGTCCTTAAATCATTGTCAGCCATTCATACTGTGACCAAAAGTGTCAGTTACAGTGTGGCAGAGGCTTTGAATATGGTAAATTGGCATTTAAATTATGGCGCCTGTATTTTTACATCTTGAATGAGAGCACTTTTTATGCACAATGTGCTGCATCTCCAGCAATGTGGATTTATGTTAGCACAATGAATTGCAGGCGCTTGAGTAGGGGAGACAGAAGGAACCAGTGTATGAATGAACTTATGTCAAAAGACAGTCAGTATTCTTATGCAGAGGGCCCAGAGTAATTCACTGTGTAACTCCTGTACTCACAGCAAGTGAACACATGAATAGGCAGACCCTTATGATCATTCTTTACTGCATTTTGTCACCTATCTAGAAAATAACCAGACATCCAGTTGTGCAATTGTGCCTTTTTTTTTTTTTTTTCTCTCTTGTGTGTGGGGTATTTAATGAAGCTAAAATAAGCAATCCTCCTATGAAAGGACTGATTTCTTCTGAAACTTTCTCTGAGTCTCTTAGAAATCCTGAAATTTTTTCAGGTAAGAAACCCAGGAATAAAACGCAGTGTATCAAATGTTGTAGCCTGCTGAAATTGCTTACATGTAACCAATCTGAGTAAAACAGACAACATATTTTATAGTAGATATGCAAGACAAAGAAAATGAGTCTTTATATCTACATTGTATGAACAAGCTCTTTTTTTTTTTTTTTTTTTTTTTTTTTTTTTTTTCTCTTCTCCCCAGTGTTTCACCCGTTAACTTATGAAGGAGGAGTGGATTTAAACAGGTAATTAACAAGAATCAGAATGTTTTTGTTAAAGCAGTTAGCTGAATTTCTCAGTATCCTTCCAGGCTCTCTGCTGGCTGTAAAAGTGCTCTGTATGTGAATGGTGTAGCTCATCTATTTTATACTCCCAAATGTGCAGGGAACCAGCATCAGGTTTTCAGTTTTAGCATGCATTGAAAGATTGCTACTTGAACACTTCTTCAGTCTGGCTTTTGTGAAATTGCTTAATATTTTTAATTGATGATCATGCTGTCATCGTACGTAAACAAAATGATGCTGTCATACAGCTGTCCATCACATCTATGGTAGATCAGATCCGTTGAGATTTGTGATGGCCTGTAGTGCTCTAGTACCTGCAGGCTCATGCTTTCAGGGGAGGGGAGGGGGGGGGGAAAGTACTTTCCTACTTAGCTTAAATAAATTTACTGTTTTCATAAAGTATTATGGACCCCAATGAAAAAGTAGCTCTGCTGACACAAATCCTGGAGTTTGGACAGACACCAAAACAGTTGTTTACAATTCCCCATCCTCGAAGGATAATACCCAAGTTGCGAAGCATGTCCCGAGCATCTAGTCACAGTGTTTCCATAACTGAGTCTCCAGGTAAATGCTTAGCAGGTAAATTAGCAATCTAATGGATTTATAATTTTGGAGAGTTCTGTATCTTTATCTCACAGGATCTCATTATACAAATCTCTTGGCCACTTTCTGTGCAAGCTGATTGAAAATACGTCTATGAACTAACTGCTAAAGGAAAAAGGGCAAGAGCAGTTTCAGATTTGAAAATACAGGTGTTATCCTGCATTTTTGCCTTGTTTCAATGTTCTCTGGGTCTGCTCAACCTCTGCTTCTGAAACTGTGGGAGGGCTATCATCCCTGGCCTTGGTGACACTTCAAAATCAAGCTAAGACAGCAGCTTCAGTGACATATTTGCAGGAGTTCTCGATGATACAAAGATCTGTTCAGGTTTTGAACAGGGATGTCTCTGGGGGTGATCAATTGGCCTGGTCTAAATAAACCCTAAGAACTTAAGCACTGGAATTTTTTTTCCTTTTCTATGGCTTCAGTGAAAATCTGTAAAGAAATTACTTTGTTTTCCCTATGTGCTGTAGGGACAGTGATTGAGTAACTTTCTTCAAGAAAAAGGTATCTATAGAGGTGCACAAAAAAGGTGTGGACAGGCTGGAAGAGGGTCTGGAGAAGGACCACAAATATGATCTGAGGACTGGGAAGCTGCCATCTGAAAAGTGGCTGAGAGAACTGGGTTTATTTAGCTTTGAGAAAAGAAGGCTTAGAGGAGACCTTGACTACAAAGAAGATGGAGACTCAGTTTTTACAAGGACTTCTATGGAAAAGAGATGGGATAATGGGTACAAATTACTCCCGGAGAGATTCTGATTGGACACAAGGAAATCTTTTCACAGTGAGACCAATCAACCATTGGAATCTTTTCCCTGGAGAAGTAGTGGAGTCCTCAACACTGGACACTTTTAAGATTCAGCTGCACAGTCAAGACTGTGCTTTTGCTAAGAAAGGTTGGTCCAGGTGATCCTTGAGGTCCCTTCAGCCAGGTACTCCGTGATTCTCTTCTGTGCCATGTGAAACTGTAGACCATTTTTCTGAGCTAAGATGCTATGGTCCTCATGATATGTGTAGTGGTTTATTATAAATTGGACTGACTCTTTAGCCCAGGTGTCACATGGGAAGGTTTTTCTCAGTTGGTTGTCTTCAATTCCCTTACCTTTTGATGGCTTTCATTTTGAAGCAGAGCAGTCATCCGAGTGCTACTTGGCACAGCACCCTCTAGCATCCAAAGGGTGGGAGTGGCTTTGAGAGTTGTATGTGTTGATTAGAATGTTAATACATGCTAAACAGATCTGGTGGCATGCTGCCTAAGTTACTAACAGATCAACAGCTCGCTCCTGTTGGGTATGGCCTTTCCATAGGAATTGATATTTAATTGTCTCAATTTTGATGCCTTTTTTTCTTTTATCCCTTAACTTTTGCAACAGTGCAGTGTAAGGAGGCTGTGACATTCCTAACAGGATGCGAGAGAACAATAAAAGCACACAATGTGTTGTAGCAGTAGATGGCTTTCCTGGTACTTTTCCATTTGGAAAGCTCTTGACATCTTCGTGGAACACCGAAACATTTTTGGGGGTGTTTTGGTTTTGTGTGGGTTTTTTGTTTGTTTGTTTGGGGTTTTTTATATATTTTGGCAATGTATTCTCTAAAGTCTCTAGTTTAAAAGCTGTGCTTTGGGGACTAAAATAGTATCTTTGACTCCATAAGCCTATGAATTCAGGAAAAGATTTGGAAAAAAAGTGACCTTGTCACTCTCCACATTAGCCAAAAATCCTCATTCCCAGAGCTCTTCACAAGTTCTGTACTTTCATATTTATGTTTGCAAATTCAGCTACATCATTATTTGAAATCTGTCTTTTTATTTTCTATTTGTGCTGAAACTTTATTGTGGCATTTTATTGCAGTTTCTCCAAATGAAGAATCATTTGAAGATCTGACAGAAGAAAGCATAACACTTGCTTGGAGCAATATTGCCAAACTAAAATTAGATGAGCAATATAAAATTCACAAAGAGTAGGTACTACTCTTTTTCTTTTCACAGTCAAAACTGTTCCCTTTAATTAGGGGGTGGGGGTATCTGTCTGTCAATCTGAATGATGGGTTAGGGTTTTTTTTTGAGAGACAGCTCATTGATTTAATTATACAGATGAGTTTATGATGGCTTATCAGTCCAGAAAAGGTATTTGTCACCTTAATTTATTATATTTTTTTTTGCTCCTTATACAGGTCTAGAGCTAAGGTCATTATCATTTTAGTACCTGAAGCTGATATTGATTACCCTCCTCTCAAGCCTCCTCTCAACAGTAGCCAGTCAAAGACTAAAAGATTTATTTAGAACGCCGAGAGGACCTAACTTCTTTTTCAGCCCATTTAATTTAAAAGGTTAAACCACTTAAGTTCAGCTACTGTGCACCTCGAGCTGCTGCTGCATGAGAAGTTTCCCAAGTTTCTACCTACTGATTTTTAGTTAATCCAGGTACAAAACTACTGTTCTGATGGATTCCTAGGGAGCCATGAGTCAGCAAGGGCATTTCAGGTCAATTTACAACTACCTAACAATGAACAGTGGCAGCTATATTTTAAAGAACAGCTTGTTCTTTCACCACATCCCTTGTTCTAGTGGCTGGGGTAGTGGGAGTGTTTCATACTACCCTGAGTGCAACTGCTTTCTTGGTGACTGTAACCTACTCTGCAACAGCAACGTTCTCTGGTTCAGAAAATGGTCATGTTTGTAAGGAGAAAGGGCCTCTGCTGACATGTTGTTAGGGTTAGGGAAATCCTGAAAACAGACTTGAATTGCAGCTTCTGACTTATTTATTTTTTTTAATGAAGATTACTGTAGGGAAGGGAGGAAACAAAAAAAAAAAAAAAAAAAAGAAGGTCTAACAACTAAAAAATTGGCGG
>JANHGN010016450.1:17789-28987 GCA_024605025.1 Megaceryle maxima
TTGAAAACAGACTTGATGTTGAGCTTATAGCTGTTTTGTTTTTTTAAAAAATGATGAGTTTAGGGAGGGGAGGAAAAAAAAAAAAAAAAAAAAAGCAGGTCTACATAATAGAATTTTGGCTGTGCAGAGTGCTCCGTGCTTCCCAACGGCTAACTGCCTGACATAAGCTATGTGGCAAAATTTCTAGACTGTAGTGACTTTGTCAATGTCAGATCTGAGGGGAAAAGACAAGTTCTGTTTCCTGGCACTTGAGGTAGTCAGTATCTGCTTGTAGGCCGCTTCCTGACTCTTTGTAGCTAATCCCAGGTTGAGAAGACTGAGTATTGAACTATTTACCCTCTTCCATGGGCATGTCCTTTCTGAGGAGGATGAAGTTCTTGCACAACACTATGGGGAACCTGTGCTGGTGTTTCACATACTATATGAAGGTGTATTTTTGTTTGTAGGCATATACCACAGCACTGTAGTGCTTTTATTCTCCTTGAATGTCTTAACTTTTACAGTAATGAAATAACAAATTTCAACTGTAGTCAATTTATGGTATGGTGGTTAAGTTTCAAAACCTATGAAATCACTGATAAGCTTACTTGTATTAAACAGGGCAATTACTGGAATAGCAGTCACTTGCAATGGGTCTTCTGTTTTCACTACATCCCAGGGTGAGTATTATTGCAGAGGTATTTACTAGAACCTGCAGGGTAAATGCAGGTTGTAAGACCAAATAATGTGTTGTAAACAAAATAGCATGAACTCTGAAATGTAGTTAAGATTGAACCTAATTAATAGCTTCACAAAGAGCACAATGAAGACAACATTAAATGGGGTATTTCTGGAATCATTGAGTTCTGGGCTTTTTTTTTTTTTTTTTTTTTTACAGTTGGGAAAGGAGTGGCCCCAATCTTCTGCCAAATGCAAGATTCTTGTTTTCATTTCATGCTCAATTCCTTCTTACTGTTTGAGAGAATTTCAGTATTCCTACCTAAAGGCTACTTCTGTTTGGCTTTTAGATAGTTAGCTTTGCAACTCACCTTTTGGAGAAGTTAAGTTTTAAATATATTTCTTGTAATTAAATAGCTTAAGTACATGAACTTTATGTTTTAGATCACTTTGACTCAAGGGTTTCAGTATTATCTATAGCTAAATTTGGGAAGGTGGTAATTTCTCCCTTTTAGATACAAGAGTTCTCTTGGAGCTTGCTGGGCATGGAAGAGTCTCTGTGACTGGTGCAAAACATGCTGGTTCCAGGCTCAAGTCACAAGCTTTATAAAGGTTTCTCAGAGACTGTGATTTTCATAGCAGAATATTTGAATTTGAAACGAGCAAAATTACTAGCTTCTAGAATATAAAGCAGTCCTTTTATCTTCTATTTTGTCCATTATCCACAGATTCAACTTTGAAGATGTTTTCCAAAGAATCAAAAACAATCCAGAGAAGCGTGTCCTTTTCAAACATGGTAAGTCACTGTTAAAATAAAGACAAGACCATTGGGAATCTTCTGAAAGCTACTCAGAGAAGTGGCTCTTAAGATACATCAATGCCTCTTTTCTTGGTTTGTGAATAATTTAGCAAAGTGAACAGAGACTCTGTCAGGTCTCCAGGGAGATGGGAGTGCATCGTCTCACTGCTGTGATAGCTCTGTTCTGAGTTGTCCTGCTATCCAGGGAAGGGCTTGTGGTAGATGAAGATAGTCTGGCATGAGCAGAGAAGTCTTCCTGAACAACTCTGAACTGCCACTGGGATCAGAATCACAAAGCTTAAATTCTGTGTGCTCACATCCAGCACTGCCTTACTGCTGCTGAGTGTTTGAAGGCTCTGAGTCATCTGGCAGAGAAAAAAACAAGTACAGGGAGTGGAATCTATGCTGGGTGACTTTGTGCCATCCTTCCTCAATGAGCAGAGATCTCAGCAACCTCTGAACAATATTCTTCCCTTGCTTCTGAAATGGAACTCGGAGAATTCATACTTGATTTTCTGTGCTAGAGCACTGTGGCCAGACCTTGGTCATAGAGATTCACGCCCAGATGTTGTGTTCAGAGTCCTTTACCGAGTCAAGACACTAGGATTTATCAGCCTTCTCTGTGCCCTCATCTCTAGGGGGAACAGAAAAGGCACATGAGTTGCCCAGACAGAAGCCATAGCATGCTCTAACAGGTCCCTGGGTAAGCTGCAGGATCAAGACCCTATGGCCTCCCATGGCACACGCTACCAGCTGAATACAGCAATTCCTAATGCTTTAGCCAAGGCAAACGTTGGAATGTTGCTTCTTGGCACTGTAGAAAAGGGAGCTCTTTGCTGAATAAGAGGCCAGAAGGTGGTTTGTGGTTTGTTTTTTTGGGTTTTTTTTTTTTGTGAGGATGCCCTGTATGCTCTTCTATTATGCTCCTCTGTAGTTTCAGCACTGATCTCTTGCAGCAGTGACTCCTACAGTACAGCACCTTACTGGGTTTTAGAACAGATCCAAAACATGACCAGGAACGAGACTAGTAGAAGCACTGGGCTCATGTTTATTTTCCTTGCTGCTTCCAGTGATGGGAACATAACTGGCAGCTCTCTGTGAAGATTTCTTGTGGAAGATAGTAGGAATTAGATAGTTACATTTGTCGTTTGAAAGGGCTGAGCTGATAAGTAGCTGCCATGGAGAGCAAATATCAAAGGAAACTTTCATATTTTGTAGTTCCTGTTAGCTGTTTCCATCTAGACTTGACAGTAGCTTACAAAATGAAGAGCTGACCTGGTTTCTCCTGAGGAATTACATACCTTGAAATACCAGCATTTTGAAAAAGGAGATCAGCAGTTCTGTGTGTGGTTCTGAACTTCAGTGTTTACCATGGATTAAGTAGTAGTCTTGCTGTTCAGTGTCCAGCCTAGAAGGGTTTTTCTTACAGGTGTTAAACAAACACTAATGGCTGTGTGTATAGAAGACTAAAATGCTTCTTGTTCTCCAAAATCATGTTAATCATGCCCTAGGTGACCCTGCTTTAGCAGGGCAGTTGGACAAGATTATCTCCAGAGGTCCCTTCCAGCCGCCACCAGCTTGTGATTCTCTTGATGTGCTTCTATTTGATTTGGGGTAACAAAATGAACACTCCTTTTTTTTTTTTTTTTTTTTTTTTTTTTTTTTTCTTACAGGCTTTATCATCTTGTCTAATCTTACCAGGAGATACCACTGTCATAAGTTCTTCATGGGACAATCATATGTATGTACTTAATTCCTGTTGATTTTATGGAATTACATTGAGTGCCTCTGTCATTGTTTGTGGTTTTATATAATGATCTAGAAATGGTTAAAACACTATATCTATATTTCTGTCTTTTTTTTTCCTGTACATTTCTGTTAGAAACTGTAGAAACAAACTTACTTTCATCTGTTTAGGAAAAAAAAAACAAGCCCAAACATTTAAGTTCTCTGAAGACATTTAAGTTTTCTGAAGGTTTTATAACCTTTTCCTGTTAGATACTTTTATTCGATCGCATTTGGAAGACAGCAAGAGGTCCTGATGGGCCATGATGATGCAGTCAGCAAGATCTGTTGGCGTGATGGGCGTTTATATTCTGGATCATGGGATTCCACTGTGAAGGTTCGTATCTGAGTTTGTTATACTTCAATAACTATTTATAACTAGGACTACTTAATATTCAGCCAGCCAAGTGCCTTGGAGTGGGTGTACCTGTTGTACTAGAATAATAGCAGTATCACAGTAAGTTTATTTCTAGAATATCTTATTCATTTAGCTTTATCTCAAAGTTGAAGTGTTATTTCAAAGGAGTTTCATTTGTTCTAACTTAGTCTAAATGGGGAGGGTTTGGAGGCAAATTGTGTTGGATGGAGGAACTGGAATGTTTTGTGACCTTGACCGGTGATTCCATTTGCTGAGTGGAATAGGATTCTAAAATACTGGTGCATTCAGAAGAGTGTGGCCAGCAGGTTGAGTAAGGTTCTCTCCCTACTCTATTCTGCCCTAGTGAGGGCACACCTGGGGAGCTGTGCCCAATTCTGGGCTCCCCAGTTCAAGAGAGACAGGGAGCTACTGGGGAAAGTCCAGCAGAGGCTACGAAGATGTTGAGGGGCTGGAGCATCTCTCTGCCCAGGGCAAGGGGCAGTGGGCACAAACTTGAACCCAGGAAGTTCCATCTAAACATGAGGAAAAATCTTTCCTTTGAGGGTGGTAAAGCCTGTCCCAGGCTGCCCAGAGAGGTTTGAGTCTCCTCCTCTGGAGAGATTCCAAACCCACCTGGACAACGTGATCCTGGGCCCCCTGCTCTGGGTGACCCTGCTGGAGCAGGGGGGTGGCACCAGATGATTTCCAGAGGGGCCTTCCAACCCCTGCCATTCTGTGATATTTAAGTGTCAACAGTTTCGTAACTTGTGTCTTTAGCCAAGTGAACCAGGGACTTGCTAATCTAAAGCCTGCAGTTAGGTGGAAACATAATTTGGAAGCGAGAGACAAGAAAGAATTTCCCAAAGTCCTCTGTGTGTGGTTCTCTGGTACATACACATTCCATGCAGTGTTCATGTTCAGGTGGGCTTCTAGAGTCAGCAGAGTCATGGTTAGCATGTGACTGCATAGGGTAAATGAGTTAAGGTGCCATTTGCAGTTACCACAGGGACCCTTTCCTCGCAGAGTGAGAATGCACAGTGAGGAACTCGTCAGGGTTGTACTGACACTCCCTTGAGCAGACTCTGATCTCTGTGGTGCAGGTGTGGCACTGTGTTCCTGGAGAGACCTTGAGCAAGAAAAAACACCACTTCGAGCTGCTCGCAGAGTTAGAACACGACGTTAGCGTAAGTATGTGGGTGTCTCGGAGCACAGAGGTGAACTGCTCATTGAAACTCAAAGTTGGGTTCTGGAGGTAAAGTACAAGGATTGGGTTAGGGGCCTGAGGGGGTGTGGTGTTTGGAGAAAGGTTTGGTTTTGTTTTGTTTTGTTTTGTTTTGTTTATTTTGGGTCTTTTTTCCTGTCTGTGTCCTGTGCTGGTGTCCCCTGCTTGCCTGAAAGTCCCTCTCCTGGGGACTGAAGCAACAGTGTAAACAGAGCTTTCTTCATTTATCTTGCTTGGCTTATATGTATGAACTTCCAGGGGCGACTGGGGGATTTTTATTACCTTGTTTTTGAAAGCAGACTGTTTTTCAAGTATGTTCATTGTCACAGCTTCTTCTTAATGTACCTTTGCCAAAGGCAAGCAAATGAAACAGAATTTGTCTAAGTTGTTTACCATACTATAAAATATATTACTGAATGCCACTGTAAATATATAAACACATTGGGGGCACTAAATCATAACTCTTATTTATAGCCTCCAACAGCACTCTAGTAGGATATTTAGAATTACTGTGGTTTAAATCTTCTTAATAGTTTTTTTTAACAGGTCACTACACAGACATTTCCTGAAACAGTTCTGATAATATTTAAGATCTGTACCCAAGAGAAGTCGAAACAATGGATGACTAGAAAGTTCTTTAAAGAATTTTACCTTTCAGGATAAAGTCTCGCATTTAGGTGGAGAGTTTGGGTACTAAGAAGTAGTCTGAAATGTCAGTTTGCCTTTCTGATTCTGCAAAGAAAAAGCATTTTCAAATATCATCAAAGAGGTCTTTTACTTTTTATAGGCTGGATTTTTACTTGTACTTAATTAAGGCCATTGCAGAATTAAATGTAAAAGCTTTTTGTAAATAAAATACCATCTTGCAGGTAATGGGGCTTGCTTTGTGTATGTTTAAAACCTGTCTCAACACAGCTCACATGGAGGAGTAGGAAAATCATGGGATGTTTGACTTCCTAGGTGAATACAATCAACCTGAATGCTGCCAATACCATTCTGGCATCTGGAACCAAAGAGGGTACCATCAGTGTCTGGGATGTCACTACAGCAACCGTGCTGCACCAGTTGACATGTCACTCTGGGACTGTGTTTGATGCTGCTTTTAGTCCTGGTAGGTTGGATTTCGGTTTGCAGTGTGCACCACTGGGGAGTTTCAAAGGACATTTGTTCCCGGTATCATGGAATATACCCTTGCAATTAGTACCTTAAGGGGGTTGGTGGGAAGGTTTGGAATGACATGCACCTCCATTATAAAGAGCTTCTTAATTGTACACGAGGCCACACCAGACTATAGACCAGTGGTCGAGATTCTAAACCAGTTTTGTTTAGCATTACATGCTTAGAGACTTAATTTACAGGCAACTGTCTATAAATAAGTAGGTCAGGCAATGTCACATCCAACACCCTCCATCGCAGACTGCTCTGCTAACTAGACCTGAATATCTCAACATGCTTTGCTTCTGCTTTTTTCTTCTCTACAGACAGCAGACATCTGCTCAGCTCAGGAGAGGACTGTTGTTTTAAAGTCATAGATGTACAAACTGGAATGCTCATATCTTCTGTAACTGCCGAAGAGCCACAGAGGTAACTCTGAGAACGTCCAGGTTGGGAAGTGGTGTGGGCAACTTCATGAACTGTAGGGGCTTGATGGTTGGTGATAGCAGTATGGAGAGGGCAGTAAAGCCAAAGTCTCCAGATTTGTTGTACTGTATTACTTTTTGAAGTGGAAAGGCTTATGATGTAGCACATTGTGGGAATTCTGATTAAGCTTTCCAAACTGGGACAACACCAAATTTAAGTATTTGAACTCATGGGGTTTTTTTCAACAACTTTAACATCCATAAAAGATGATGGGAGCTGTTGCTAAGCAGTTCTTGAGCAGCTGAACTGCTAAAATCTCTAACAAGGAGACAGTTCTCTGACTTGAACCCTCTCCATCCGTAATCCAGATTTATTTATTTATTTATTTTAATTATTATTATTTCCCTTAAAGTCCTCTTTGCACTCCCAAGTGACTGTTTCAGGAGCTTCAAGTGACAAGAGAAGTGCAAGTCGTGGTCGATGTGTGCCATATGCATGTGCAGATGCCCAGGGCCTCTTCTGTTATGGGAATACCTTTCATCCTCCTGCCAGGGGAAGGTCAGGCTGTGTCTAGGGCAGTCAGAGAACCACATGTGCATCATGACCCCATAAGATAACTTTGGGGATAACCTTTCCAGAAAGTGTGGGTTAAAGTTTCCTTCCATTCTGTACCTCCCTTCTCAGCTCTTGCTGGTTAAGTCCATTAGGAAATGTTTGGCTCTTGTTACACACGAGCTTGAAGTGAACTGATTCCAGACTTACTTGCAGGTGCTTTAAATGGGATGGAAATACCATTTTATCGGGGAGTCAATCTGGTGACTTACTCATTTGGGACCTTCTTGGAGGAAAAGTTATTGAAAGACTCAAAGGACACACAGGTAATGTCTGAACAGTGTTCGAATGGAAGGTTCCTCTTTTCCAGCTGTGTGAGTACTGAAAAGTTTGAGTCACGTGCTCAGTCAGTGGGCTCTTTGTGATGCGCTCGCTACCTGTTAGAACTAGAAGTGGGTCCAACTGAGCCTCCTCCTGAGTTTACTAACAAGGAATATTGCTGTTTTCAGGACTGACCAAAGGTAAGTGACTTGGGATTTTTTCTAACTTGCGCAACATCAAAGTAGTTAATATTTTTCTATCCCTTAGCCCTAATAAAATGTAGTAAGTAAAAGGGGTTTTGGATGGGTGTTTACAGGCTTTGTAAAGGGATCTGTATAGTCTTTCTTTGGTACATTAGCAACCAGCATGTGAAGGAGAAAAACTCAGCTTTATTCAGTTTGGTATTTAAGGCTGTTTACATCAATGGTTACTTCAAGATTCTCTCTACTCCAGGCTTGAACTCTGGAATTTGACCTTCACAGAGATCATTCTGTAGCCAGTAGACTCTTCAGAAGTGGGCTTCTGGGCACATGCTAGATGATGTGAATAGGCTTTTAACAGGAGAAGTCCAAAGAGCAGAGTGAAAAATCCCACTTTCTAGAGAAATTCCTTCCCCTTATCCCCAGGAATCCTCTTCCCAGTGTGCCAGCTGCATTCCACACTGGGGCTGACCTTGTCCCTCCAGTACCCAAAGTCAGATTGAGGCAGTATTGCGTGAAATAATTACTGTGAGTAAGAGCAGCCACACTAAAATTCTCTTCAGCAGATGTGGTGTCAATGTAATCAAAACTGAGGATCAGGTGATCTTAAACTCATCTGTTCCATCATCTCAAGTACCACTTTTATTTGCATGTGGATTTAGGTGTTTGTGTTTTCCCCCAGGTGCTGTAACATCCATGTGGATGAATGAGCAGTGCAACACTGTTATTACAGGAGGGGAAGACAAACAAATCATGTTCTGGAAGCTGCAATACTAAGTGCCTTTCCCTCCACACATTTAAATGAACTCTTATTTTAAAACCAGACCTTTTAAAGAAACTTTACTGTATGGATGATGGCTGCTGAAGCTCAACCAGAGAGGAAGTTCTGTTCAACTGAAACTTTGTGTCATGGTGATGTCACTGAGAGCTCTTCGCCCCTGCAGCGTATGCATTTGTTTTCCATGGACTATCATCCTGAAAATGCTTGTCGCCAATGATAGCAGAGATGAAATTAAAGACCTATTTTTCTGTAATGAAAGAGCTCTTAACTTGCAGTCATTGTTTGATTTACATAGAATGCACTGTAGCTTGCTGGTTTGACTGAGTTCAAAGCAGCAGCATTTGCTTAAGCAGCGTTTAAGGATGATGGCAGCTTTGCCATGCCTCATGACATAGCATAGGTACTGCCTATGCAGCCAACCTTTCTTCCTCATGAAGACCTGCTGGTCAGTACGACATTGACCACTCTGGGAGCTGTTATTCTGAGCAGTGGTCAGTCCAGTTTACTATCTAGTCTTCAACTGTGGCTATTTCTAAAGGCACCGAGAAGAATAAGGATGTATTATATATTGCTTTTTTCTATTGAAAAACAGCACTAAAATATTAGCTTGAGAAGAAGCCAAGCATAAAATTGATCCTCTAACAGAACAACTGCACAGAGATGTAATGAATTGATATAAATGTGCCTGAAGTTAGTCTTACACTCTACTACTACTGCTGTGCTTTGCTTCTGTTACTGCTTCTCTTAATAACCTCTGCATGTTTTGTGGGGTGTTCTCAATCTCTTTCAACTCACAAATCATCTCTGAGCTGGAATTTAAATACAGTGTTTAAACAGAGCTACAGCCCACAGGTTTATCCAGTACCTTGTTGTCTTAATTCAGCAATGAAGCAGAGCTGCACTGGGCTTACTTTTGTTGCAGGACTTCAGGACAGGATTTCCTGCAAGGAGCTGTTCGGAAGGTAAAGATTTGAAACAGTCTTTAGAGGGCTTATTACAGTTACAACCATCTTCAGTTGTGCTGGTGCCCCAGTGTGACCCACACTCAATACTTATTTCTCTAGTGCTGCTAGAAGAAGCCCAGTCACTGTGTCCAGGACAAGCCACCTTCTAAATTGTTCAGTCAGGTTTGTTGGGGGTAGATGTCCTGCTTTGCCTTTGACACTTAACACCTATTTCAGTCCCCAGCTCTTCCTTGAGCATTGTAAACCAATTATTTTATGGTTAAGTGCTGTCTTTCCCTTCCCCAATGGTTTGATGCTGGAGTTTGAGCTTGTTTTTTCACAATGGTAATGGATGATGTTAAAGCAAACTGGTATTTCAGCTGCATTACTTAAACAACTCAATTTTATGTAATCAATGAGTGCATGTGGCAAAAGATGAAGCTGTCCCACAGCTGCCTGCTGTTACCAGTCTTGCAGAACAGTGTTTGGTGACTACCCTGTTTCTTTACCTTTCATTATATTTAATTTCCAAATACAGGAAAAAAAAAAAACAACACACCATCCTACAGTTGCCTGGTAAAGTCTTCAGTGATTTTTGAGAGTGTGGTAAAAGCCTTTTAGGTGGTGTCTTAAGTATGCCCCTCATTGCTCGCTTGCCTCTGCCCTATTGTGCTTTGTCCCTGTGCAAGGAGTTGCAGATAGACCAGTCTTTTCTTGCAGCTTCACTCAAAGGTTACCTGTGTACACACATTTCAGTATAGCTTACTCTTCAAGACAGTTCTCCTAGGAAAAGAGGCTTTTCTTTCCTTAGTCCTTTCTCTTCTGGTTGGTAGAGGGAGAGGTGGAAGGAAACCAGTAAGTACTTGTGCTGAAGTTCTACCTCTTACTTGCATTGCATCTCTTCTGTACCATCGATAGTGGCTAACAAAGTAAGCGTATTCCTCCTGGGGGGGGATGTTTCTGTTTCCTACTTTTTGTAAAGTTGGAGCCAGACTGGTACACAGGAGGAAATGACAAGGTGGAGGTGGCCAAACCCCTGTACTTTGGCTTACAGAAGTAAGAATGGTGGAAGCTTGAGCTGGTATAGAACTGGCTCCTGCTCAGTCACCTGCTCTTAAGTAAAAAAGGGCTTGAGGCAGAGCCTAGCATTTCAATAACACATTGCTTTGGGCTCCAGCTCAGCAAACCAGCTTGCCAAGGAACTGGGAGATGACAGCTCCAGGCCCTGTGCCCACAGGGCTGAATCATACATCAAGTCACCCATGCCTGCCAGGCGGTGCTTGCCACAGCTGTTCCACAGACATATCATTTAGTAACCAAACAATCCAATTAAAAGGGTGCTCAGGACAAATTCAAATCGCCACTGCAGCCTCAAGTAGTGTAATGGCTTTTGGGAAAGTGAGAAAGGACAAGCTACACACCAGGCTCTGCTGGGCAGGCTCTGCTGAATGTCACTGTACTCCCAGGGAGGGCAGCAGGGCTGCAGCTCCCATCCACAACCCCAGACCAACTTTTCCTACGCCTTGGAAAAGGGGCTGGCACAACACACTACTGCAGGATGCCAAGCTATGACCTGTTCACTTTTTTTATTTGGTGTCAGTTCTTAGCCATTGTTCGAAGTATTACTTCACTTAAATGGCCAAACAAGTAAAATACCATTCTCCCCAGCCCAGTTCTGGCTCTAAATTAGGTCTGAAAGAACAGCTGAACTGATTCCCCACACCCATCTTGTAAGAAATAACACCTAAAGTTACTTGCCTCAACTTGGAGCTAGTGCCTGCTATGCAGATTTAGTTCTGTAATTCAAACCTGGAACAGATCATTTAAAAAAAAAAAAAAAAAAAAAAAAAAAAAGAGGAAATCACTCACCAGAGCTGGTATTTCACTGCAGATCACTTGACTTACATAGTCCCTCTGGTGGGTTGACTCCAACCAGCTGCTGAACCACTGAAGTGAGGCCGTCAAATCACCCCCGCCCCCCACGCGCGTAGGCACGTA
>JANHGN010016450.1:33329-48068 GCA_024605025.1 Megaceryle maxima
CAGCTGCTTCTCACAAGACTCATGCTCTAGACCCTTCCCCAGCTTTCCTGCCCTTCTCTGGACACACTCCAGCCCCTCAGTGAAGAAGGGGATAAACAGATTTTGCTACATCTGCAGTCCTGGCTCAAGCAAGGGGACACCCAAACCCCACAGAATTCCCCCAAGATGGAGAATGACAATCCACATCTGCAGTTGGCTTTACCTGTCCCGAATGATCATCGAAATCCTTTCTCCAGAAGCCTGTTTCAGAACTTTATGTGCTTTATCAGAACTCCACCCTGCACAGTTTTCACCATTGATCTGCAGAACTTGGTCCCCAAACCTCAGACCGGCAAGGGATGCTGGAGAATTTGCCTGAACTAACTGGACAAATATACCCTGCAACAGAGGAAAAAAGGGGAAACATGAGAGGAAGTTCTTCCTTAAAGATGAAGGCCAGCAATAGAACACACAGCCCTTTATAGTTTCCCTTTCCCTATGTAATACCAACCAAAAGGACAGAAGGACTTGCTAGTTATCTCTCCTTAAAGGCATTTTTGAAATTTCAGTCTGTTTCTAGATGTCTAAGAGACTGACAGCTAATCAATGCAAGAATAAAGTTCAGAAGTGGGCAAATCTGTTCTGTCTAGAGCTCCAGACATGAGAAAGGCACAAGCATAACATTAAAGCCTTACTCAAAAGGGTAAATAATCTTCTGCTTTAGCAAGAAATCTAAACTGGATCAAGACAGATGAGTGGTAAATGTGCACTATCTCTTGGTACATTTAACTAGTAAATCCTTTGCCAGAGTCTATAGCTGGAGAAATAGATCAGCAGCACTAGGAACTCTATGGCAGATCCTTCCCTCTTTCACAACCCCATTAGTCAACTTATAAATTATTACTTGCCAGTACATCAGGTAAAAATACAAAAGTATTAAGTTATTTCTAGTCAAAGTACCCCAAAACCCAAGTGTAGTGTATCAAGGCAAACTGTAATACCTTCAGGGAAGGTGGGTGCCATTTAAAAAAAAGCAACCCCCCCAAAAACAAACCCACACCAAAATAAAGAAAAGCTACTCTAGCCCCAGCATTTGCTGGTTTAGAACTACAAAAAGCACTTTAACCCTAGATGAAAACTCAAATACAATTCTTTTTTTAAACATCCATCTTAAATGGCCTCATCAAAAAAAAGAGCAACAAGAAAAACCACAAAACCAAACAGACCAGTATTTCCCATGTTGAGAATCAAAAGCTACTGAAACAAGAGAAGCTTCAAGAGCAGGATTACAGCTCTTCTTGCAGCTACGTTCATGTTAAAGGAAACTCAAAAAGCCTACTCTGAAATTACTCTTTACATACAGGTAGGATGGCACCCTCACCAGCCTTCCTTCTCAGCAGCACCACACTGCAAGAATCTATAAAAACTTCAAGCCCTGGGCAGGTCTCTGCACACTGATGAACTTCAAGCACTGCCCAGTGTTTCCACAGAGACAGACAAGAAGTCTTGGACTGCTAACAGGTATCATAGCAGCTCCCAAGGACAATGGCATGCTCTAAAGTGAAAAAAGTTATGAGCATTTTTCGGGTGTTAGGAAACACAGGGAAGTAAATTTTTGCTGTAAATTTAAGATCCTAGCCCAGACAGATGGAAATCTAATTAGTGATCTAATGAAGGATTTTAGAATTCTAATGGGTAAGTGAACATTATACAGAAGACAATTCTGTGACCGTACACTACGTTCATTACAAATTTAATCTGGCAGCAAGATCTCTACAGGCAAAAGCAACCTTCTATACTTACATTGTCAACAGACTTGAGGCGAAGTCCAATTTTGCCATCCTGATCTTTACATAAAATTGCTTCACGGATGCCTTGCTTAATTTCTGCTCTGCGAATTCCAATATCATTTCCAGTCACTGGAGCTACCATGTAATTAGTAGAAGGTCGTGTTACCAGTTGCTGATTAAAACAAAACAGCCAGGCAACTTAGTTTCAACTTGTTTTAAAACAGCTTTACATCAGTTTTTGTGAAATCATATTAAAAAAAACCCCAAACAAACAAACACACACAACACGAGTCACAACATCAGCACTTCAATGCTCCCAACACTTGAAATATACCACTCGGTTTAAGACCAGACCAAAATAGGCACTGTTACTTAAAACAATTTATCAGTGAAGTACAGTACATAAGATAAATAGTAGTCTGCTCTCCAGAATGCTAGATAAAACATTTAAGCCTTATACACTTTCACTTTCTGAAACATTCCACTGGTACCTACACCCTGGGGCTGAGCAGCTGCTGCCACTGGCAAGTTTCTCTGCACCTCTTCCTCACTGAGACTCAGACCCATGTACTGAGAAAGTTCTGGATACAATCTGGGGTATAAACCTATAGGAAAACAAAACAGAAAACCCCCATCAACACAACAGCTGTTTAACAGAACAGGCAGTTACAGCTTTCACATGTACAATTACTTCAGCAAGGCTCATGCTACTGTAATGTGTTCAATTTGAAAACAAGCACAGCCCTTGAAACATCCAGCAGGAGATTCCTCTACACCCCAGAGAAGGGTACAGGGAGTGGGAGGAGAGGAAGTTAAACTGACAGACTTGTCCAACACAGCTTGTCCGACCTTGACTCAAACCACACTGGAAATAAGCTTGATGTTGCTCTTGACATTCCATGGACAATTAACTGGTGCCATTTAAGAAGTGGCTGTTAGGAGAACTCTTCAGAGTCCACCCATTGTTCTCACCAAATCAGTGGGGACAGAAAAGGCTGCTCAGAAAGCAAGGTGGTGCTAGGGATGGCCTTGGAAGCAAGCAGGCTCCCCACTTGACAAAGTTTGTTTCTCCCAATGTTCATTTACAGGTACATGTATAAATCCAGCTATTATAAGAACCCACATTTGACCAGGAATGGAAAGTAACTCTTCTGAAAAGGTACAAAGGTCACTGCAAGGCAGATTCCAGCATACATGACTTTTTTGCTCCTTAATGCTTTCAGTAGTCATGTTTGCAACCTGCTTCACATGGGAGCTGTCTGATCTTATTTCCAGATAGATCTATCAGCTTGTAGTTTCACCAATATTGATTAGTCAGCTTTTAATGACTATTCCTTCTATTTCTGCTTGCATTTTCAAGCCCCTAGGACTATATGCAATTAATGCTGCACAAGACCACTGCAGCTGCTCCATTCTTCTCTCTCAACACAGGCTACATCTTTGCTGGCTCAAAAGAAAGACCTCCAAGCAGAACACATCCAAAAGCTCTTGATGTTGCATATTCTCCTGCCTCCACCAGGACACAAACCCAGCAGGTTTGGCTCTGGACAGCAGAAAGAAGCTGCCAAGGAGGGATTAGTGAGCTCAAATCTGGTCTGAAGAGGTTAAGCCAGGTGAGTATTCCAGAAAGGATCTAAAGGAGGCAGCTCTCTGGTGAGCTATGCAAAGTCCTGCCTTAAAGTCATCTTGGACACATCAGCACCAAGAGAAGAACTGGAGCAAAAGCTCCACCCCCCAGATTTGAATAACTGACCCACCAGCATTCTTGACAGCTGTTCCAGCACTGCTGCTGGTCATGCTGGTTAAAGGCTTTAGGACTCTTAGACCAGGTGTAACCCAGAGCTCTGACCTCAGGCATACCTGGGCACCTTCATGGAGGTACATATGCATGGAAGAAAAGGAGGAAAAATGGGTACAAGTCACTCAGCTTGAGGTCTGATGGAGTTCCTACCAAACATTTGATCCCAAAATCTGCTGGAAGCTTTATGTGCACAGCACAACAAGATTAAGTTCCACCTTCCTGGGCACTTCTCTGTTAATGGATATTTGTGTTTGCCCATTCCTAAGCAATCTCATATGGAGAGGAAAAGCACTCAAAACTCATGCTGCCCTCCAAAGCTTGTAAATATACATGTGATAAATAAGAACTACAATAAATAAGAACTAAAGGCTCAAGGTTGTTTTGAAAAGGTCTCGAATGGTACCAATGGCAAATCTGGTTACGTTAGGCTCACTTGGAAAAGGTTCTGAAAAGTTGAGAGGGTTAGTGTTTGCCACAACTTCCTTTTATAAGAAAACACTGGGTTTTTTTAACTCCTGTAGCACATTAGAGGTGGGTGTTGGCACTTCCAGAAAGGCAGGGTCTCACCCTTCGTAAACAGGGTTACATATTTAGAGGTGTTTTCAAACTCTACTGTTAACATTAGGATTTCGTAACTGTCTTCCAGAACAGAGAGATACTGTGCAGTGCATGAGCTTACCTCCATCATGAGGAACAGGAGCTGGAGCTTCAGACAAGATTGCTGGGTTAGCTGGATTTGAAGAAAAGGCAGTCTGGGCCTAAAAGTAAAGAAACTCACATGCGTTATCTTGTTCAAGGGGGAAAAAAAAAAAGAAATCTTTATTATGCAGGCAGAAGACTAAGTATTTTCTTTTCTTTTGTACATGCTTGTTACTATTCACCTTGAAATTCTAAAGTATGTTTTCCTCTGAAAAGCTTCAATACAATACACTGCAGTAGTATCAAGCTACTTCAGTAGATCAACTCATAGCTTTCCCAGAGACAAGGCTACAGTGAGAATGCAGGAAGGGTTCACATCAACCCATTCTGGTTTTGTCATCAAGCAAGTTAAAAGAGCCTTAAAAGACACATTAAACTTGGCTGACAAAGCTTTAGGTTTTAAAGTATGACCTTTGGCAGAGTGTTTTGTAATTACTTTTCCCAGCTGGATTGCAGCAGTTTTACATCTTCACCGTTTACAGGCGTTATTCATGACTTCTACCACAGCCCCTTACAGGTTGCAATTCTGCTAGTTTAATACCTTCTGCAAGAAATGGGCTCTTTAAGATGATTTTTCTACACAAGCTGCTGCTACAGTGAACATTCTAAGCTTACTTTCTACATTACTTACTGACTTAAAAATACAAAGAGGCTGTATTGAAGCCAGCCAGTTAGTTTCCTCCCTTCTCAATACCTCAGCTACTACTTTTTTGGCCTTGAGTAACCACGACCAGAAGCCTGTTAAGTGTGATGGAAATGCTATCCCAATAGCTCTCCTGCCTGAGGCTGGACGTCAAAGGTGGTGGGGAAATGACTAAATGTATAGTGAAGCATTATGCTGAACAGGACACATAAATCATCTAGTACAACATGGCAGTTAAATTACTTAATGTTTTTTAAGGAAATCATGTTTAAAAATAGAAGACTTCATAGTCCTGTACTCTCCAGGAAGTTGTTTTTAGAAAAAAAGAGTTTGAGTAAGAATGACTCATTATTTATCAACATCACATGTATTTAGAACAGCCTCCAACCCAAATGCTGGATACAAAGAGCAGGTTAAGCTATTCAGTGTAACAAGTCCATTTGTTTCAACCAGCAGTCATTTCGACCTTCCCCACTTGTGGGCAGAGACTTTATCTTTCAGATCTATGCCCTCTTTTCTCCTAAGACTGCTCTCAGACTTACTTAAATAAGGCAGTATTTTTACAATGCAGTTTTTGGGAGAGGCAAATAATTTAGCCTTTGCTATCAAAACCAGAGAAAAATGGAACAGCTTACTCTTGAGAATGGTATTTAGCAATAGCAGTATTTACTTCCCCTCTTAGCTGTCATAGCTGCTGAAAAGCAAATCTTCCCCACTGATGATGGCAACAAGAACACTTAAGCCTCTCCACTGGGCATGTATAACCAAATGCTCTTGGCTCTACCTCCCTTCTCCCACTTCCACAGGACTTTTCCCACAGGCTGCCTTGACACTTGGCCCACTCATTTAAGCGGCAGAACTTTGTGAAATCCCAATTTAAACTTTGAGGGGACAGTCATCTTTCAGTATAAACAGGCACCTGTCTTGCATGAACTAGTTCTGGAAAACTGACCTTTGACATTACAGCATCTCCAAGGATTAAACTAATTTAACATGATTTGTTATGCTCCCTACAAAAACCCTTATAGGGTTGACTCATCTGTAAATATCACAATACACTAGAGGCACAGTCACACAAAGGCACTTCTGCTCAAGTTCATCAGCCCTGCTGAGTCTATGGGCAAGACAATGCACAAGAGTCCCTGCTCTATAAAATAACAGAACACGTGTCTGTGGTCCAAGACTTACAGGACTCAGCACAGAGATACCCTACTTTTATCTCCTTACATGGATACACAATTTAGGCAGCAGAAAAACCACATTTAGTATTTTTTAATTGTGATGTATAAACTCTAGCAGTTGGTCTTTAAAAGGCTGAAGGAGCACATTCTTGGCTCCAGGCTAGGTTGTTTCTTTTCCTGAGTTCAGCATTACCTGACTGGAGATAAAGGGCTTTGGTAAGATAAGAAGAATGGGGGGGGGGGCATAATAAAGAGAAATCCCAACAGTGCCCACAGCTTCCAGAGCCTCATCCCTCACCCAAAGAGGTGGGACTGAGGCACTTCACTTTGGGCCAGCATAGGAGAGTTATTAAGCTGTTCTGTGGAGTTTGCTTAATTGCTTTGCAATGAAAAGAACAAGGACAGAAGTAGCAGACACTTTTAAATGCAGTATTAACTTGCAGCTGCTGTGTAAACCAGGAGGGAATCTAACTTATAGACTTAGGAAGTTAAAAATGCAAGTTGAGTAAAATGCTGAAGAAAGCAAAGCAATTCCTTGTAAAATACATTTGTGCCAAATTTCTCATGGAGTTTTAGCCATTTAAGTGTTTTTCATTATTCTGTTGACTTTTTTTTCCATCCCCTTCCTAACTAATAATATACAAATATTCTTACACAAACAGTTTTACACAAAGGTGACCATCTTGGTACTATTGAGAGAACTGGTCACTACCACAAAATAGAGGACAAGTCTACAATTACAGATGACCCTAAGAAAGCCAGTGGTGGTTTTTTGTGCCCAACTGCCCATGAAAGCTTTCTGACACAAGTCTGAACACTGGCAGAAAGATAGCTCCAATGTGATGAATAGGTGTTAAGTGTGAGAAGAGACTATGTTTGTCTACTTAAGACCAAGTATCTATACTTCAAAAAACCCAAACATATCAACAGACATGACAAACCAAAATAAATATAACCAACAGTGGTAAAATAAGCAGTAATCATATAAAACAAACAGTGTGTCTTTCATCTTTTAGATTATGGTAGAACAAATTCTCACCTCCAATAAAAGTCTCCCCTTCCCTGGAGTAAATATCACCAGATATATTATTGTAATCAAAACTCATGTTATGAAAGCCAAGCATACCTGAATAACTTTGTCCACCTTCAGATCTTCCAGAGAAGGGTAGAGGGACATTTTGATGCAGTTTCACTGAGTAGAGGGAAGACCAGGAAGAAAAAAAAAAAAAAAAAAAAGGCAGAAAGCAAACAAATAAGGTTAGTCCTCAGAGATATTTACTTAGAAACTTTAAAAAGGCAAAAAAAGCAAGCAGACAAAATGTTAAATATGCAATTTGTGACCTGCAAGTCTTTGCACTACAGATAAATTCCATTAAGACAAGCCATTTAATCCATTATCAATAATAGCCTTTGCTTAAGAGGCTTTATTTAATATACTTAGCACTGTCAAAGTTTAGGTCTCAACCATGAGAAAGCCTATACAGAGAAAAACATTTCACATGAAGTACTGCTAAGACAGACTTTAGGAGGCCACGATGCAGAAGTGATAAGGGTTAAGAGGGTGAAAACCACCCCAAATAATTAAAAAAAAAAATCTAATCCCCCTCCTACTACTCCTCACAACTGAGGCAGTATTTTATACACAACTGTGGAAGCCTTTACTCTATTAGCCAAAGTATCTAAGCATTTCTTTGGTTCTGATATTCCAGTAAGAAGCCACTAAAAGAGAACTTGCTTCTGAAGTCCATTTGCACCACCTTAATTGCAGCAAGACGCCACAAGCCAGCAAGATCCAGTCAGTGGTGAGTTGCAAAACACAGAGAGGCTTCTTGCTGGCTCTCATGTGATGTTGGGAAAGCCCTGTGACAACTTACCAGGAAGCAATACAACAAAAGAAAACCAAGAAAAAAAACCTTAAGCACAATCAAACAAAACCCACTTCACATAATCTTCTAAGGCATGATGCTGACACCCAGCTCTGCTCAGAGCCAGGCACCTGAGGCTTTGGGAAATCTCATTTTCCACACCTCCATCGCTCCCATTCTCACTGAGGTCAGCAGAACTTCTCAAAACCATAATAAAACATTTCACACCAACACCCCAGAACACTTTATTCGGGGGAGGAAGAGGGACAGAAACAGAAGACAACAAAATGCAACACTGTTTTACAAGTTACAGAAGGCACTGAGAACACAACAAGGCATCTCCATGAAGAGCCTTTAGTTTGGGAATTCATTTTCTCATCCAAAGAGCAAGAGCTCCTTATTAGTGCAGTAATTTAACAAAACCTCCAGACTAAGTGACACTGCACAGAGCAGCAGTGGCACAAGGATTTAAGGGCAGCTATTAAGTTGATTAAAAAAAACCCCAAGCCAAACAACAAATACAACAGACACTGATGCCCAATGTGATATTGTAGTAACACAATAGACATCTCTTCATATTACACTAAGCTCATCAACAGCTTTTCTACTTGCTCAGCAGAGTGCCCAACAGCTCCAGTATCAAGTCAGGCTCCAATTAAAACTTTTAAAAAAGGGAGCCCCGAGTGTGACAGATCTAAACAGTGAATGGGTGGCCAGTTATGTTGTAATAATTACTTGCCACTGACATTTTTGACTAACTTTTCCAACTAAACCAAACATACTTCAAGCCAGTTTAAAATTCTGGACTGACCTGAAATGATCAAGTACTTGATTGCTCACCCAAAATGGGTAAAAGAAAATGCAAGCCCAAGGCCAGCAAACTGCTCATTCAGGTAAGCAGTGCCCAGACTGCATTCTGCTGCTAACTCCAGTCAAGTCACACCAGACTCACCCTCTACTTCTGCATTAGAGCTGCTCCAGTACATTCCAGTGCCGGTCCAAGCACTGGCACGTGTTCAAAGTCAGGGCACTCACAGCATCACACAGGCAGGAAAAGAGGGCAGGCCAAGGACTGTGCATTCCCAAAGGAGTCAGCCCATTTCATAGAATCGTTTCGTTTTGAAGAGACCCTTAAGATCATCAAGTCCAACCACTAACCCAGCACTGCCAGGGCACCACTAACCCATGTCCACATCTCAGCACCACATCTACATGGCTTTGAAACCCCTCCAGGGATGGGGACTCCACCACTGCCCTGGGCAGCCTAGGTCAGCCCCTGACAACCCTTGTGGGGAAGAAATGTTTCCTAATGTCCAACCTAAACCTCCCCTGGCACAACTTGAGGTCATTTCCTCTTGTCCTATCCCTTGTTCATTGAGAGAGGAAACTGATCCCTACCTGGCTCCAACCTCCTGTCAGGGAGCTGTCAAGAGCAAGGTCTCCCCTGTCACTGCTACCAAGGAGCTGCCCAGCTTGCTCCTTTGTCATCACCTCACCAGTTAACTATTTCTGGTTTTCCAACTTAACAGTCACCACTATAACAGTCATTGAGATCATAACTTTGCATACAGCATTTTCAACTTCTGCACTGGCAGTTGCAGCAAGTAATCCTCATTAGGCAAAGCAAGATCTGCTAAAATACTGTATTTAGGTTAAAAATAATGGCCTTTTAGTAAACAATTGTCACTGTCAGGGACCATAAGTAATTGCAGGAAGAACTTGTCCATGACTTCCGTGCCACGTTTTTCACAATATAAACAACAGCTCTGGCAGGCACTGTAACGGCTTTAGGCACTGGGGAGTGGCTACCACAAAAGGTGAATCACTATAACCTCCTTTTCTCTCTCTCAAGTAATAATAAAAAATATCTATAGTGACATCAGAATCGCTTACCTTGATCTTTTGCATATTCCAACGTCTTGTGAGGAGCACAAGCATTCAGGAAAACAGAAGTGAAAAACCAAAGGAAGCCCATGGGGCAGGAGGATCAGTCCCACAAAACCCATCAGTGAAGACATCTCCCAGTTTCTCAGTACCCTTGTCTAGGAAGTACAACTATCAGCAAGTCCCACTAAGGAGATCTTGTTTGCCAAAGGGAAATGCTGGGCCACTGGCCGGTGACCCGTGGAAAGGCAGCACTTGTGACACCCTGGGTCTGCCAGGAGGAAGTCTTGTGGGTGGGAGGGATCATGTGGGTGGAAGACAGGCTTCCCGACATATCTCCAGACCAGAAAGCCGGGGAGCCAGCTGAACCCCGGCTCTGGCCAGCCTGTAGCGGCTGCTGCCTCTGAAAGCACCCCCATCCAGCACTGGGGAAAGGAAAACACCAAAACAAACCAAGACACACCACTCACAAGTGGGGTTTTTTTGCCATTGAACTGGGGAGAGATTACATCAGGCCACAGAGCCAGCACCTATACTGAAACGGCCGTTTCCACTTCCAGAAGTTACGCACCCAAAAAATTATTCTTTAAAGCAAATCCAGGACAAATTACAGCAGATGCCAGGACAAAATATGCCGCAGATCAAGCCGAAAGATCAGACACTGTTTTGCAAAACACGTTCTCCGCTAATAACTCAGCGTTTCCCTTCTGATACACAGCTAATTAGCCTCTGAGCAATGGCTCTCGTTATGCACTTAGCTCTGAAACCTGCTGCCTCCATTTCAGATCCGAAACAGGCAGGGCTCGCTTGCCCGAAAGGGGACGTCTCATCCACCGCACTCTGGAGCAAAGTTTAGCCCGTCTAAAGAGGGGTTATTATTACAACGTCCGAGTCTCCTCACAGGAGCTGGCCGAGGCCTTCCTGGTGCACCGACACTGGAGCCTGAAGGGGAGGTCAGGAGACACCCCCCTCCCCGACACCGCGGGGAATGCGGACACGGACAGGCCACACAAGCCTTCACTTACCCCTTATTTTCTCGGGGGCAGACGGAGGAGTCCCCCGGGGTGGCAAAGCCCCACGCGCGGCAGCAGCCCCACCTCCCCCTACCCTCAGTCGGCGCCGGGGAGCGGGGGCCCCACGATGCCGGGCGGCAGCGACACGGCTCCCCGGAGCGGTGAGCAACGCTGCCCTCGCCAGCGGCACAGCGAGGCCGGCTCGGCATAGGCCCCCACCCCACTCCGCCATACCCGACAGCCACACTCGCAGCTACCCCCCCCCCGGCTCCTCCTGCCTCCCCTCGGGCCGCCGAGGACGAGCCGCCGCCCCGGGCCGCGCACAAAAGGCCGCGGCGGACGAGGCCCCACCAGCCAGCCCCAGCCTTACCTCTGTGTGCCGCTCGGCAAGGCCCTCAGCGCGAAGACAGGAGACGGCGGCGACTGCCCCGAGTCCCGGCAGCGCCGCTATGAGGGGAGCGGGGGCGGTGGCCGAAGGGGCTCGGTCCTGCGCATGCGCCGGTGGCGGCGGTGGGAGGCGGCCGGGTCCTCGGGGGCCGGGACGGCGGGCGGAGGTAGCTCAGCTCCCCTAGAAACGGGCCCTGGTCCCCACCGCGGCCGGCAACGCTCCCCTCTGCTCGCTAGTTTTACTTATCCGGTCTTTTCGGTTTTGTGCTGCCGTTAACATCCTTCGTTTGCCTTCACTGGTTCACAGCCATCATCTCCATGAGAAAAAACGCCCGATTTTCTATTCTATTCTTTTTTCTTTTTTTTTTTTCCTTTTCTTTTTCTTTCCAATTCCTGAAATAAAGCACACTCTACTAACTGCCTTCTATCAGCCTTGGTTTGCCTGTTCCCTGGCCACACGACAGACCAGAACCAAGGTGACCACATCACCTGGCCCACGTGGGCCTTTTCCCAGGTGGGTGCTCCAGAGCAGGGCACGTCTGGAGAAGCTCCCTTGGAGAAACCCTGATGTGAAATACACAAGTGATGGGGAAACCCCAGAACGAGCTCAGAAAGAGGCTTTCATACTCAATTACCGTAATTATTCCACATCTGCCTTTTTTATAACGTGAACAACTCAAGCATCAATTTTCAATCATTAAAAAATCCTTGGTCCCTTGGATTCTTTGCCGCCTTCTTTGCCTGTTGTCAAATCTTGCTCATCATAGAGATAATTAAATGTGCTGAGTGCCCCAAAGCTTCTCTTCAGCCAAGAAACCAGAGCGTTCAGTACAGGAGTTCACCAGCACTGAGGAAGGAGGGCTGCTCCCACCTCCAGTCTTTTTCTCCCATCCTCAGCTAGTCCAAGGAGCTGTCAAGCTCTGCTGTGGGCCAGCTTAACTCACTGCTCCGGCAGAAACCAAATCCACCAAAAGTCACACGTTTTTCTGCTGGCTTAGTGAACCAGACCAGCACCGAAAGGATCTCGCAAGCACCAGCACCAGCCAGAGCAAGGGAAGGGAGGGTGAGGTTGGAAACAGGAGAAAGGAGGAGGAGGAAGGAAAAACAGGAATGAGAGGGAAGGGTGATTCCCTTCCTCCTGGCACTAACAGGCTGTTTCATCATGTAAGTTGCCTGCGCAATTATAACCTCAGTTAAGCTAAGCAAAGATTTTGTTGCAATGTGTATTTTCCAATCCTCTCGAGTTTCTTCCTCCTTTTCAGTCACCAGCACCTTTGGTGAGCACCACAGGGTTGCCCAGGATTGGGGTAAGAAACTCAGCAGTGCTGAATACAGAGGAACAGCCTCTCTCCAGCTTCTGTTTCTACATCCAGCGATCACCCAGCACCTTCCTGCGTGCCAGCACCTGACCCATCGGCTACTGAGTCACACAACTAATGATCATTAAATATATATGAAGTGCAATTTTGGGCTTAGGGTATGAGTTCATAAAAACCATGTGTTAGGTGCCTTCTGGGACAGGAGGGAGGTAAGGAATCTAGCTCTGGTTTAATGATGACATATGATTATTGCTTTTGAAGGGCTAAATTTTCTGCATAGCCAAAAGTGATTTTTAACATAGGTGCAGTGAAAGGTTTAGAGGTATGTATGCTCAGACAGAATGTGTAACTCTTCATCCAGCAGTGAGCTCAGAGAGGAGAATCCCTGTATACAGCCTGGAGAATCAAGGGCACTGTAGTGTCCATATGGGATGGAAATTGCAGTTGTGTGATTGACAGTTGTCCGGGAAGTGCCATTCTGCCGGATGCTGACAAATGAAGGACAATTTTCTCTTCTGGTTTGACATTGAATGCCCCTCTCACTGTAAAGACTGCTCTTTTCTCCAGAAAGCTAGATTGGTATTTGCTGTTTTCTACATTATGTCTTATAATGGTCTTTCAAGACAGCCTGCTATCAAAGTATCAGGCTGTGATTTTACCCACGTAACGGACACTCATTTTCTTTATGATGATGTCCTAGCTCTTGTCGTGGCTCTATATAGTCTATTTGTTGGGCATACTGTGTGTGCACTATCACGGGTACATAACAAAGTCCAGGTTAACAAGTAGCAGCTCTAGCACCTCATCCACTTGGAGGACTTCCATCTTGGTGACAAAAGGAATCTTATCTTCACCTCCAAACCTATCATGAAACAGAATTCCAGTAAAGATTCCACAGAACAGTATGAGGCTGCTGCTTCTTGCTTAAGAACAGTGTTTGGACTGAAAAAGATTAACCTTGTACCGAAAAGCTTTCTCAAAATTATTGTTCCTTTCAATACAGGAAAAATAAAAACAACATAGTAAATCAGAAAGATAATCTCTGGAAACTGTGTCTAATCTGTGCAACCAGTGTGGTTTGGCACTTCTCAAGGCCCTCACCTCTCAAATGGCCAGACTGAAGGCAATTCCAGCTACTGTTTTAGTCTTGTTTCCTTCCTGGGAAACCAAAGCTTGAAAAGGTGATGGCACCAAAGATGCTTTGGTAACTCTGTGATGTGAACTGAGGACCTGGGACAAGGGAGATGCATCTGTGCCCGAGAGCTTGGAAGAGGGCAGCAGAAGGTCCTGGCTGTGTCTTCCTAAGAACTCAACACAATGAGTTGGGGAGCTCTTAAAGAGTCAGAGGTGAATCGCCCAACCAAATGGCTCCTGATTAGTTCCTGAGGTATTTGCAAGATTATCTATTGTTTGAGAGAGGTGGAACAAATGGCCAAGTTATCAGATTTTGCTTGTTGAAGTTAGAACACCCACAGGCAATAATGTGGTTATTTTCCATTGTCAATGTGCCATTTGTGGGTTTTTTACTAGACTTGTGCCAACTTTCAAAGCATAATAGAAACCACCTACAGATCTGTATCAGCCTCAGCTGTCTCAAAAATCTTAATAAAATAACACGTGGTTGTTACCCCACAAAAAAATCACATTTCTTCTTTGAAGCTGGAAACAAGTTGTGCTTTTGTTCATTAGGAAACTCTCCACCCATCCAACAATGAGACATTCCCAGTGGTCACTCAAAACATGTGCCAAGATAGCACCCTGTCAGTGCTGGCAACAGAATAATTGTATTCCAGTGGCTCTGTACCGGGGTAGTTATCAGGGAGTTAACGGATCCTGCTTGAAACTGGGTACAAGGAGTGTCCTGATGTTTTGTTTGTTTTTCTAGAAACAACCCATCCCAAACCAGTTTAAGTAACTGTGCTGCATCGAACTGAGCTGTGCTGACACACCTCTAGACTTCACAAACAAGGATTTTTGGAGTTGGCTTATAGAAACAGGATTTTCAGCATAAAACCCTGTTACACAGAAAAAAATTCCTTTGCAGGAGCTCCTCTCCAGTAAGGTACTTCACATTAGAAACTGCTCGAATTAAAATTGCCTGGGTCACCTTGTTTCTGACTCCCTGTTCTTCCTGTCTTTTAAGGGGAATATAACATCTTACTTCCATTGTCCCCTCCT
>JANHGN010016452.1:15526-49662 GCA_024605025.1 Megaceryle maxima
CTGTCACAGGGCACGAGTGAGAAGAGGCTGTCCCTTTCCTCCTGACACTCAGCCCTCATATATTTATAAACATTTATATATATAATATAGATATATTATATGTAATATAATATATTTATATATATAAACAGTTCTGTTACAAAATATACTGCATAGTGTCAATTATTTAAAAGAAAAAAAAAAAAATCCAGTACAATTTGGAAATACTGATTTCTCTGTCCATTCAGTTTGGAGTGCACACTGGCACAGTGAGCTTGGTTTTGTCTCTAAGCATGTCAGAATTCATGCAGTTGCACAGCTGAGCATTTTCATTGAAGTTTGTCAGAAGGGCCTAAGGAGCTGATGGTGTTTGTCACCTAATAGTGTGGATTTGATCACAAGGTAAGTCACTAATTTTTAGTCACATACCAGATTGATTTAGTTGGAGCTGGTTATCTAGGATACTTCTTCAGCTGGTCAATAGAGAGGCACAAACCAAATACATTCCCTAAGCAGGTGTGTATTAGATGTGTTGAGCAAACCAAATGTTAATAAGTTCTAGGACTGTGAAATTAGGTGAGACAGGTTCCACCAAAGGCTCCAAGAACATCTCTCCTATTTATATATTGTTAATTCCCATGAGCAGAAGGTATCTGTTTTTATGCAAGATCTGGTGTTGCAAAGTTTAGAGTTTTGACCCAGTCATGTCATTTACACCATCATAAAATTTATTAGTATGGGTAACAGTATTTACAACTAGTTTTGCAAATGTAATTTTTATCACACATTGCTCTGCATCTTGGGAATCTGACGCAGCATAGTAAATTTGGGTTATGCATGTATTTGTGTTAGCAACATGTAGAACAAAAAGCACATGCCCCCATCAGTGAGATACTTTTCATCAAACATTTGGGAAAAATTAATCAGACTTTAGGAACAATGAGACTAAAAAACTGGACACCAGAGTGCTTGAAGGGATGAATAAACCATCCAAGCAAATTTA
The DNA here is from genome assembly GCA_024605025.1 of Megaceryle maxima. Classification (NCBI taxonomy): domain Eukaryota; kingdom Metazoa; phylum Chordata; class Aves; order Coraciiformes; family Cerylidae; genus Megaceryle; species Megaceryle maxima. The sequence continues at coordinate 16,509 of JANHGN010016452.1, forward strand.
ACATCTTAAATCCCAAGACTACTATGAAGATCTCAGAGACCTTTTTCAAAGACCTTTACAGAATGAGGAATGGATGATAGGAAACGGTGGCAGGAGAAGCAATGGGAATGGTACCCTCTGTTTTACTTCTGCTTTCTGCTGGTGTAAGACTATTGGTGCCATATTGTGTATTGTACTGGTAGATGTGGTATCAGAATTTGACTATAGAATCTGTAGGATTGTAAAGCAGATTAAAAGAACTGTCAAACAGGTTGTCCCATCTGGAGAGAGAATAATTATGGTATCTGACATTTGAGATCTTTATAGATGTTTTGGGTTTACTACTGTGGATATATGACTGATGTTAGAGATGATGTATATTTCATTTTTGCTATCTCCTTTTTAAAAATTATTTTATTTGGCAGGGGGAAGCCAAATTGCTTTTATTTAGTAATGTTGATGCAAAGTAACATTTTATTCCTTTTGTTAATGTGTTCAGGGAATTAGGGGGTTGCATTAGACTACTTGTAGAGTTCTTGTACTCTTCTGTGGTTATGATCAACCTTAGCAAAATGAAAATTGTGCTTGCAGATGAAACAGCATCTAAAAGAAGCCAATGAAAAAGAGAGAGAAAGCAATTGAACTGACTAATTAAGAGCCCAGTCTGTGTGATGATGGGACAATACTTAGCTCAGAACCACTTAGCCTTTCTGTTTTTGTCCACTTAAGAGTCCATTATACTATATTCAGCATAGAATTATATACTTCAGAGAATGTACTCAGCTGAAGTACCCTAATTTCTTATAACTTCAAGGTACATGGCACTCATTATACCCCAGAGTATGTAATTATCTTGTAACAGCTATACACCTTGGTGCATTTTATGGTCTCCTTAAAATGTTATATTTATTATTTTCTTCTAAAGCTGCAGGCTGACAAAAAGTTGGTAACAGTTCGATTAAGGTATCTTGTTACAAAGCTAAAGATTTGAGTTTCAGCCCGCTTGAACTTAGGTGGAGAGCTTCCTCCAGCTGGGGATGTTTTAAATGAGAATTTGATCTCCTGTCTCAGGGAAGTGGTTAATATTGAGTCTAATGGGATGATCTGACCTCTTGCACAGGGTCAGTCCACGAAAGAAATTGGCTTGCTTCTACCGTAATAGCCCAGCAGAATACTTGAGCTCTTAGGAGACTTTTAACCTGGTATTATTCAGAGCAAAAGTCATCAACAGATGTATTATCCAAATCTGTCTGATCCCATGGCTGTTAAGATAATGAAGGTGCTTGCTAATATCTTGGGCAGAGGGGGGTTGATCAAGCACTTAGAGATTTTGATTGCCTTTGCTTATGAAAAAGATCCTGTGCCATCCTCAGTTCCCTTTCTTTTTTATTTTTTTCTCTGAGAGGACTCTAGTTGAACTACCCTACAAAAAAGGTGTTCTTCAAGCATTCATGTCCAAAATTCTAATCTTCATGTAGTCTCCTTTAAAGCTATATTTTTCTGAATAAAAACTCAGAAGATCCTGTTCCTGTGGCTTAAATTAGTGTGTGCTTAAATGCTTTGCTGGGCATTAATATGAAATGCCCTGTCAGACATTAAATAAAATTGCCACATGGCACAGCAACAGAAAACCACCAGTAATTTCCATCATTTAGCTTTCCTCTATGGGTAAAACCATTTTTATATGACTTCAGAACAGAAGAATTTGCTCAGACAAAAGATCTGTCTGTGACAGGTGAAATTTAAGAAGACCAAATACTAGAGCAAACGTTTGTCAAAATATTCTCCTGCTCCCCAAGAATGTTCATCTTAGCTATGTTTGATACCTCTCAACAGATTTCAGATCCATGAATGTGTTCAATCTCCACTTCAACTCCTATAAAAAATGTTTAGTATCAAAAATTTTGTGTAAGGAGGATCACAGTTTGTCTCTGCACTGCATAAAGAAACACTTGGGTTTTCTTTGTTTTGAACCCATCATCCCAACTTATTTGATAGGCTTTAGTTCTTTGCTGGCAGAAACAGTTAAAATGTATTCCTATTTGCCCTTTTCAGTTGTAATTTTGTAGCCCTCTATCACTTTTCTACTTAACAGATCTTTTTTAGGCTGACAAGTGGATGTAGCATTCCTTATTTGGTGGCTGTTCTACAGTTTTGACCATTCTTGCATCCTCTTTCAATGTATTCATAGTGCTGCTATATACTTTCCTGTATGTAATGGCAGACCCAACTTTCGTATTGTAACTGAGATTTTTTAAATGTCTTCATGATACCGTGTTCTGTTCTTTATTCTTTTGGTGCTACTTGCTCACTTGATCACTACTGAGAGCTGAGGTGATATTTTCATCCTTATCTGTTAGAACACCAGGATCCCAGTTCTAAGTATTATCTAACAGCTCAGAGAGATATTTTTATATATAAAGATTTATGTCCCTAAGTGAGTCACTTTACATTTATCTAGACTGAATTACATCTGCCATTTTATTTCTTAATTATCCAGTCTCATTAGATCTTTCTCCTTTTTTCACCATCAGTCCTTATCTTTCTTATTCTGAACATTACTGAATGATCAGCAAACCTTTATCATCTCATGGATGCCTCTCTTTCCCAAATCAATGATGTATGTATTTAATGGAACAGACCTCTGCAAAATTCTACCAGTGACCCCCTTTTCCTTAGCACCTGGTGCTGGTGTTATACTAATTGCATTTTTTTTTTCCTCAGGGCAGAAACATCAAACCTATAGGGAAGTATGTTGTCTCCCTGAGGCCCCAGTAAGAGACTTTACAAACATCTCTAACTTGATAGGCCCCTCTGATTACTACCCATTACTGATCTTTCAGATGAGTAGTGAGGAAATTGCCACACAAAGTCTGTGGGGAATCAAGAATGATTTTAGGGCACTGGGGAGACTAATCCTGAACTCGGGAGCCCACGTAATCTCGTCCGATGTGCCAGACACACAAAATGATGAGGGAAGAAACTGGAGAATCTCAGAGATCAGTACCTAGCTCCAGGGTTGGTGCCACCAACAGAACTTTGGGTTCTTTGACGGTGGCTCAGTATACACGACACCAAGCCTGCTGGCAGGAGATGGGGAGATGAGGTACACCTATCGAAGCGTGGGGAAAGGATCTTCTCGCGGGATTTAGCAGCCCTCATTGAGAGAGCGTTAAACCAGAATCGAAGGGGAAGGGGGACAAACCTGGGACTGCTAAAAGTAAGCCTTAGGGAGACATACTAGTGTTGGAAGTGTTATCCATCCCTCGGATCAAGTGCATGTATGCCAATGCCCGTAGCATGGGCAATAAACAGGAGGAGTTAGAAGCTATTGTACACCAGGGAAACCATGATCTAATTGTCATCACAGAAACGTAGGATGACTCGCATGGTTGGAGTGCCACAGTGGATATCTACAGGCTCTTTAAAAGGGATAGACAAGGAAAGAGAGGTGGAGGGGTAGTGTTATACATTAAGGAGTGTTTTAACTCTCTTGAATTCAATATTAGCCACACCAAGGTGAGAAGTCTATGGATAAGGATAAAGGGAAAGGCCACTGAGGCTGATATCCTGGTGGCAGTCTGCTACAGACCACCCGATCAGGATAAAGACACTGATGAGATGTTCTTTCAACAACTTAGAGATGTCTCGCGTTCACTAGCCCTTGTTCTTATCAGAGATTTCAACCTACCAGATGTCTGCTGGAAGTATAACACAGCAGAAAGGAGGCAGTCCAGGAGGTTTCTGGAATGTCTGGATGACAACTTCCTGTTGCAGCTGGTAACTGAGCCTATCAGGGGTAGTGCCCCGCTAGACCTACTCTTTACAAACAGGGAAGGGCTGGTGGAAGATGTGGAGGTTGGAGGTCGTCTAGGGCGCAGTGACCATGATGTGATAGAATTTGCAATAGGTGGTGGTAAGGAGAGCCGTCAGTAAAACATCTACCATGGACTTCCAGAGGGCTGACTTTGGTCTGCTCAGGATGCTGGTTTGGAGAGTCCCTTGGAAGGCAGCCCTCAAAAGCAAAGGGACCCAAGAAGCTTGAAAGTAAACCCCAATAGAGGGGCTTACTTTAAGAATGAAATTATGAAGGTGCAGGAGCAGGCTGTCCCTTCATGCCAAAAAAAGAGCCAGTGGGGTAGAAGACCGGCCGGGTTGAGTAGGGAGCTTTTGCAGGAACTCAGAAAAGAAAAAAAAAAAGAGTGTATCAACTTTGGAAGCAGGGGCAGGTGAACCAGGAAGCATTTAAGGACATTGCAAGGTCATGTAGAAAGAGAATTAGAGATGCAAAGGCTAAGTTGGAACTTAATCTGGCCAATTCTGTCAAGGATAATAAAAAGTGTTTTTATAAATGCATTAGTAACAAAAGGAGGGCCAGGGAAAATCTCCATTCCTTACTGGATGAAGGGGGGAACGTCGTAACAAAAGAAAAGGAAAAGGTCGAGGTGCTCAACGCCTTCTTTGCCTCAGTCTTTAAGAAAAAGACTGCCTATCCTCAGTGCAACTGGGCTCCTGAGTTGGTAGGTGAGCATGGGGAGCAGAATATCCCTCCTGAAATCCAGGAGGAAGTAGTCTGTGACCTGCTGTGCCACTTAGATCCTAATAAGTCTATGGGTCTGGATGGGATTCATCCTAGGGGACTTAGGGAGCTGGCACGAGAGCTGGCTAAGCCACTTTCCATCACTTATCTCCTGGCAAACAGGGGAGGTCCCTGATGACTGGAGGTTGGCCAATGTGACGCCCATCCACAGGAAGGGCCAGGAGGATCCAGAAAACTACAGGCCTGTCAGCCCGACCTCAGTGCATGGCAAGGTTATGGAGCAGATCATCCTGAGTGCCATTGATCGACATGTACAAGACAACCAGGGGCTCAGGCCCAGCCATCATGGATTTGGGAAAGGAGGGTCCTGCCTAACCAATTTGATTTAATTCTATGACCGGGTGACCCATCTGGTAGAGGAGGGGAAGGCTGTTGATGTGGTCTACCTAGACTTCAGCAAAGCCTTTGACACAGTCTCTCACATCATCCTCCTGGAAAAGCTGGTAGCCCCTGGCTTGGACAGGTGAACCCTCCGCTGGGTTAAAAACTGACTGGATGACTGGGCACAGAGAGTGATTGTGAATGGTGCCACATCCAGTTGGTATCCGGTGACCAGTGGTGTCCCCCAGGGATTAGTACTGGGCCCAGTTCTAGTCAACATCTTTGCTGGTGACCTGGATGAGGGGATCGAGTGTACCATTAGTAAGTTTGTGGATGACACTAAGTTGGTGGAGAGTGTCGATCTGCTGGAGGGTCAGGAGATGCTGGAGAGGGACCTGGACAGGCTGAGTTGATGGGCTGAGGCTAATAATACGAGGTTTAACAAGACCAAGACCAAGTGTAGGGTCCTACACGTTGGCCACAATAACCCCCTGCAGCCCTACAGACTGGGGGATGAGTGGCTGGAGAGCAGCCTGGCAGGGAGGGACCTGGGAGTACTGGTTGATTACCAGCTGAACATGAACCAGCAATGTGCCCAGGTGGCACAGAAGGCCAATGGCATCTTGGCCTGTATCAGGAATAGTGTGGCCAGCAGGACTAGGGATGTAATTCTGCCCCTGTACTCGGCACTGGTGAGGCTTCACCTTGAGTACTGTGTGCAGTTCTGGGCCCCTCACTTCAAGAAGGATATTGAGGTGCTGGAGTGGGTCCAGAGGAGAGCAATGAGGCTGGTGAAGGGACTGGAGGGAAAGTCTTATGAGGAGAGGCTGAGGGAGCTGGGGTTGTTCAGCCTGGAGAAGAGGAGACTCAGGGAGGACCTCATCAGTCTCCACAACTAGATGAAGGGAAGTTGTAGTCAGGTGGGTGTTGGGCTCTTCTCCCAGGCAACTAGTGACAGGTCAAGAGGGCATGGCCTGAAGCTGTGGCAGGGGAGGTTTAGGTTGGATATTAGGAAGCACTTCCTCAGGGAAAGGGTGATTAGACACAGGAATGGACTGCCCAGGGAGATGGTGGAGTTGCCATCCCTGGAGGTGTTTAAGGAAAGATTGGATGTGGCGCTTAGTGACATTGTCTAGCTGATGTCATGGTGTTGGGTCATAGGCTGGACTTGATGATCTTGGAGGTCTATTCCAGCCTCAGGAATTCGTTGATTCTGTAATTACCATCAAGGGTGCTGGGTTCAGTACTGGTTTTGTATATATTTGTCTATATTCCATTATTATTATTCTCATTAAAGCTGTTGTAGTTTCCTTTTCTATTTGCTAAGTCTCTCTCCCTTATTCCCTTTCTCTTCCCCTTTGGGGATGGAGGGGGGGTTAACAGAGAGCATCTGTTGCAGGTCTGATGGGCCACCCTGACCTTAAACTATGACAGAAACATTTTAAAAAACCCTTTTATTATCTGCATAGAACATAAAATGTATTTGAAATGTATAAAAAGATATATGTTGTCTGTATTGGTCAGAATATTGAAAATAATATGGAATATTAATAATTTTTCACTCTGGTTTAATAGTGCTTTGCTTCATGAAACTATCAGGACTATTCAAGGGATAAAATTCTATGCAGGAGGTGCAAGATTTTCAGACTGTAATCCTAAGTGGAGCTGGGAAACTGTATGAAAGGTTAACAGGACAAAAGCAGTCTATATAAGCACAATCTATATAAGTAATGAAGAAAGCATTCATAGTTAGCAGCTTTATACAAAAGCAATGAAGTAATCATGTGTTATTGAAAAGCATGTCTCTGTGGCAGACAAAGTTCTGAGAGAAGTAAGGCCAGTAAAAGAAGTGCTATTTCAGTTGTCATTAGCATCAGAGGAGTCCTGGTTTACCCATGGGATGTCACCCAGTCCCAGAGCCTGACTTCATTTCTCTTAAAATTAAAAGGAAAGCTGATGTTAATATTGATAATTTAGAGCAGTGGACTAGTGAATATAAAAGCCAGTGCTCTAGACATGTATTTAAAAGGTGTGAGTTCACATTAAAACTATTTCTTTGTATTCCACCTTGCTTTTGAATACAGCAGTGTGAGAACCCAAATGAAAATTACTCTGAATTCTGTGAGTGAAAGATATAGAAATAAAATTACTTGGTCAAAGAAAATGCAAGAAAAAGTGGTTTCAGCCTCACAAAATCTTGTGATTTGACTAAAATAGATTCCAGAGCTAAGCTGGACCTGTTGAAAACCATGCTTTGGAAAATCAAGCTCTCAAGCAATAGTGTGCTAGAAAAGAATAATGTTTTGGGTTTGTTCAGTAATTATTTTGCTTTACATAGCACTTGGAGAAAAAACACCTGAGTTTCTCCTGTATTACATATTCCGTATTGCCCTGGTTCTTACAGTATGGATGCACATAGAACAATTGGGAGGAAATACAAAGAAGGGCAACAAAAATAAGGTGCACAGATAAGAAAATGAGATATATGAGCTAACATGGAGGGATCTAAACTAATATATGACTAGGAGAAGAGCAGTCTCAGGGGGGGACATGATCAAAGTCTATAAATACCTTCTGCAGTCTAAAACACCTTCAAGGTAACCATAAAAATAAAGGATAGAATTATAAAGCCCGAGAAGATGTCAAGACCAGGATCAATGACGTAAAGCTAGAGAGGGAGGAGGTTAAGGTAAAATGCTGGGCAATACTCCAAACAGGCCTGATAATTAGAAGCTGTCCCTACTGATACTGCAGAGCAGGGTTGAAGTCATTGCCATTAATATTTGATAATAAATGCACCTCTGAATTTTGGGATGACTGAAAATAGAAGGAGATTTTTGGAACCACTGTCTAGAAAAAGGGTTAAAAATACAGGCTTATTTTTAAATACAAGGCTAATATGTTGCTTTTAAACACATAAATCCATTATGGAGTGCATGAAGGTGCACACCTCAAAGTTATTTCTAAGAGCCTTTCAAAATGAACAAACACAGTACTTGCCTTCCTTCCCAAATATATCCAAGGGACAGTATCATATTCATTCTCACCTCTTTGTACTTTTAGGTTCTGGTGGACTGGCTGAATATAACCTGTAAATATAAAGGTTATACAGAATCTAAGAGAAGATTTGATCAGTAGTCAGTAGTAAAACTTTGTTTATAGCAGATCCAGAATTTCACCCTATTGTTTGTATTTCCCTGAAGATACTAATTAATTTTGCTACAACATTTGCCTTTTTAGGGCATGAGGCTTTAGAGACCTGTGGGAGAACTTCATTGTTGCAGTACCAAGATCACAGACAACAAACAAACTCAGTCTTGCTTGGAAGTCAGTGGCAAAGGATGAGGTGTACAGCTCTATCCTAAACCAGAGTAAGTGAAATACAGAGAAGAAACTTTTTTACTTCCCCTATTTTTCCACAAGACACAAGATACAGATAGATGAACCAAGCCTATGATACAAAAAATATATGTATTTCATATAAAACCAAGGTCCTTCCCTTTCTATTTACTGAGGTAATTTTCTGGTATCCTCCAGAAGCTGGCAATTGTCTACTAATTTCAGGAGTTGAGCCTCCTCAGGAATACTTAGAAGCTACCTTTGCACTAGGTTGTGCTGGATTGCATTTAATAGTTCAACAGTGACATATGTTGGTTTCTCTCTTGTGCATAGAGTCTATATGGATTCACAGGCAACAGCTGCTTGTTATCTCAAAAAAACCCCAAACCAAAACAATAGAAATGTATTATAATAATAACTAATGGAGTTACTGAACACATGCATTCCCCACTGAGTTCAATTGGAAATATCAGTGCACCTGCACTGATAAAATCTTAAAATTAAATGTGACATTTCTCAAATTGGTAAGCCAAATTAATGGACTGTTTTCAGTGAGTTGATCTTAATCTACTTCTCGAGTTCACTCAGCTAGTATTTGGCAGAGATATCAACTCTATAACTCCCAAGCACTAGAATGCAGGTGAACTTCACGTTCACCTGCTTTCTCCTGATGAAGCAAATGACAACTGCAGAACTGCTATTAGCTGAAAGTGAATTGGAAGAGGATTTAAAAAGAAAAACAAACAAACAAACACACCCAAAACAAAGAAAACCAAACCAAGACAAAAAACACACATACACAAAAACAAAACCAACCAACCAAAACCAACCAACCAAACAAACAAAAAACCAACACAAAGTATCAATCTCCAGTGCTGAAAACAAACTTTGTGAATAGTAGAAATGACAGGAAGATCAAAGTTGAAAGAAAAATATGAAAGGAAGAAACACAGTCAGAGATGAGAGCTGGTAAAATATATCCATCATTGAGCAACAGAGATGAAACTTTTTTTAAAGTCTGCACTATGATAAAAAGAATGGTTCTATTCCGACTAAAGCATTTTTGTCTTTTATCAAATTATATGTCAGAATGTAAGTATTTATGTATGCATCAATCTTACAGTCTTAAATATTATTTTCAGAACAAACATTCTGTTCAGAAAATGAAGATAATAATAAAACTTTGTGATTCTGACTGAAAAACTTTGGTTTAGATAGTCTGAGAACATCAGAAATTTCTTGGTAACCAAAAATAAGTCCTGTATTGGTCATGACTGATCAAAGCCAGTGGTTGTCTACTCAAATTTTGCTTCTAGTAACCATCAGTGGCATAAGATTCCAGGACAGGAGGGATTGTCAGAATGCAGTCAAAGTCATTCTAAAGTTTATTCTTCTGGGATTTGATTCTTCTCAGTTCAATAATTACTCTTTTATTTCTGTTTTTCTGCTAAAGCACTAACATAATAATTTATACAATAATTTATGGTAGTCAGCATTTAGCAGTGAATTAGGAAAAACTGTCTCTTCTGAGAGTGGTTCTGCCTGTGTCTCATACAAGGGACTTGTGACAGTCACCTATTCCAGATAACTTTTTTAGGTTTCTTCCCATTCAGACCAAAATGATGTAATTCAGAAGTGAAAGACTAATTACAAATACCACCATAATGACAGGAGAATTGCTTAGCACAGCTGATACAATACTTGAAACTGTGCCTCTTTTCAGCTGCAGGGAACTCTTAAATTGTCAGGATTAACAGTCTTATACTGTGACTTGTCAGGGCATTCCATTCTCAAAGCACAATGAAAAGGAAAGGTGATATTGGTTCAGGTAACAGCTTGATGTTTAGTGCACTTCCCCAGCATGAGGTAATATTGACATTTTATGAAGTCTTAGCAAGAAGTAAAATAGATCTGTGCTAAAGAATGGAAGGAGCTTCAGGCCTCTTCACTTCCAAGTGCTGTTGTCTTAGAGGAGGTTGGAAATGCTACTGATTTAATAAAATCTGACTCCTCAGAGCAATAAGTTTCTGTGACAAATGTGGCCTGTGTTTAGATACTGGTGTGTATTATGGCCACATGTCCACACAATTTATTTCTTGAGGGTATTTTGTATCTGGTGGTTTTCCTGCTTAATTTGTTGTCAAAAAAATAGTGGGACTATCAGGCAACAATTAAAAAAAGCACAGTAATATGACTTGAGTAATAATATGCTGGTTACTGTTTTAAAATGAAGGATCAAATGAAATGGTATTTTTCTACCAAACCACATATTTTTGAAAGGTTTGGTTGTGAAATTATTCATTAACTCGGTCTTGTATGAAAGGTTCATGAACCTAGGTATAGCATAACTTGTAATGAAATCAGAAACCAGAATCAGTTGTCATGGTTTCTAGTGTTACAGCAACATTTCCATAGAGCTGCAGAGGTAAAACTATTGAATATAGAAGTTTAAATTATTTTCTTAAACAGTGACACTTGTAAAAAGTATGTGGTAGGTATAAGCATAAGGAAATAGTCTCCTGAAAAGAATTGTTTCTGTCATGGGATTCAATGATTCATGTTTTAATGTGAACATTTCTGTATTGTTTGTATCAGTAAACTCAAAAAACCCTATTAATATTATATGCCCAAATTATGAGAAATTTTTTTGTCTTTGTAAACATGACCCTATATCAATCTTCTCAAATACAACAAACCAATTATTAAATTGTTATATGTACCTTTTTGAACAATTAAATCTTTTTGTTGAAAAGCTCCCGATTTCCTAAAAAGAAACAATGAGATGTATTTCTTATCAGTAGAACTTGTCTTACAAAAAGTCCGTTCTTGGTCTGATTGTGTAGCATTTTTAAAGCCACTGCTTTTAGCCAGGTGGAAAATAGAGCCTGTTTTGTTTATAAGCCAGAATCCAATTTCAGAATGTTTCAGATATAGGGAGTTCTGCTTCTGTCTTAGAGGGCTGAACATAAGCAAATTGCCAGAGACATTAGTTCTGCTGAGCCAAGCGCTCTGCTTGATTTGGGATTAGTATCCATGGGAATTTTTTTTACTTTTACCAGATTTGAGGAGTCCTTCTACTTCCACTTCCATCTAATCTATCTAATATTATGCTAGATAACTAATACCACTTCAAGACTTTATAAAAAGTCTATCACAGAGACATATAAAACTCAGATCCTCAGAAGCATGTGTAAGCTCATCTGTCGATGTCCACAAGTCTAAGGGAAATAAATATTTATGACAATTGGTCCTAAACAGCTCTTCAGCAATAAAATAAAGTAAAATCAGTGTTGTGCAATCTTTGAAGCATTTCAATAACCTTGTTTCTCAAGGTGGTTTGATCAGAAATACTTTTCAATTCCTTTCCCTTCCACTTTTCTCTGTTTTATAGCAATGATTAGAACACTTTTAGAATTTTTGATGATGGATCCAAAGTTTCATCATCATCTTTACAAGTAGACAATTGCAGAGATGCAGAATTAATGCAGGATTCCATCCCAGTACAGACCAGTACTTCTAATAAACATGAGCACATTTACATACCCCATGTTCCTTCTTGAAGCTGATAAAATATGCTGAAAGCCATCCAAGGGTTTTATTCTTGGGGAAGAATGTGGCCTGACTTGTAATTGTTCTTTACACTTCTATAATCAGGACTGAGAGAAAAACACAGTACTGAGAGAAACACACAATTGTCTTAAACATGTTATGCCTCTTTTGTCCTCACTGTAGGGAAGCATAAATCCAGCAGAAAAGCACTGGTTTATTATCTCTGATTCAGCCCAGAGGATACTTTTGCTCAGAACAAGTCTGATCTCATGACATGAAATAAGGAGAAAGTGGTGCAGAAAATTGAGAAGAAAGAATAAAGATTATACTGGCTTCTTTAAATGAAAACGACAAACTTATGAAAAAATTAAAAAACAAAACAAAACAAAACAAAAAAAAACCCAAAAACAAAAACAAAACCAAAAACCCACAAAACAAAATGGTACCTAAACCAGGGACAGAGTACAAATTTGAAAACTGGTATGCAGGAGCAAAGTGTAAAAGTCATTTTGGGATATTTTTCTCCATCCTGCCTAGACTCCTAATTTTGCAGCAGGCTTGTGAGTACTCAGCTATAAAAATCAGTAAGATGGGAAGTGTGGCAGCCCAGGTGGCATGAAGAGTTATCTGTCTGCAGAGTTTCCAAAGAGTCAAAGAAACCTTGTACCTCTCAAGCCCATAACTGAGATATCAAGAATCCTTCAGGAATAAGCAGTGGCTAAGGACACCTACAAGTCACTGGAATCTAGAAGTACAAGGAGCCTCACAATTGATACAGGAAAATGGGCAGCCTGGAGACATGGGAATGCAGGCATGCATCCCTGAAACCACATGAGATAAATGAACATCTTAGCTTTTGACTCTGTCAGATCTAGTTTTTCCAGCACAATATTCTTCTGTCAGCCAGTTCCTGAGGTACATTTGTACTATGCAGAGCAGATCAGATATCCCTGAGGTTAACTCCAAATAAGCTGATATGTCTTGAATGATACAACATCATGCAGTGATATTAATTTGGTTTCCTGAAGCAATAGAAACATATCAACGGGGCCCTGCATGTAGGCTAAATAAGTCTATCTCTGAAGAGCTAAATCTTAGCACTCTAGTGAGTGATTATTTTCTTTGTCCTTTTCAAGCCTGGGTTATCTCATCTCAAAGCTGGGCACACTTTCTACGTTGACAGTGAATATTTTTTTCTTTGGCCTGCTTCAGTTCAGATATGAAGTGAAATTTATGTTTGAATGAAGCTACTGTAGTATTTCTCACGTTTTGATACCAGGCATCCTACAAGTCACACCAAACCACTCTGTTTCCAGAACTGAAATGGAGAAGTCTAGATTTTCTTAGCTCTTTTTATGTGACTTTGTTTTATTGTCAAACTTTCATGATCCCTGCAGTATTATTTGTAAACTGGTAGTTGGGTTTTTTTTCACTTTACTGTGAAAGCACAGAGAATTTTCACTCATATTGCTGTAACACTAGCTTGATGCTAAATGTGTTTGTTTCTAGTAAAGAAAGGTGGGAGAAGAGAGGAAAGACAAAACAGCAGTTTGCATTTTGGGATATTTTCTGCTTCCTATAGTGTTATTCTTATTCCACAAATACAGAAAACCAGAAGTCCTACCTTAAGAGGCAGCTTCATTTATCAAGTGACTAAAGTGTGCAAAAATTACTGCTCTCAAAGGCTGAAGTTTTACAAACCTTAACCTCTGCTTGAAGAAGTTGTAGAAGAAAAAATGCAAAGGGTTGATATGCACACGAAGAGCTTTTCAAGAATTCCCAGGCCTACAGCAACAGGAAATCTCAGATGAATACATTATGTTCTCCAGTTTTGCCCGAGCAAGCTCTCCAAGAAGACAACAAAGATTATTTGAGGGGAGCTAGTTCTGAAAAATCACAAGACCTGTTCTCTGTTGAACTTGAGAGTCTAGTGGAAGATGCACTTAAAATTTATAAAACTTACTTAGGTTGGTACCCCCTTTTCCCAGGAAAAATAAACAAGATCCCTCTAAACAAGAAACTGAAATGCAATGTCAACGTCTGTACTTGACTTTGCTGAGAAGAACCCCTCATTGTTAAATTTAACATTACATCTGATTACTTCAGGACTCTGTCTATATATACTTTATAATATTTCTTGAGTGTGTGCCTCAGCAAGATTGCATTCTGTTTTTCACACAATTACATGCTTTAACAAAGATTTATATAAGGGTTACTGTGTTGTGAAAATTGTCTTTTTGGTTCTTAACTTTGTTGGGTTGGTTTTCCAGATGCAAGGTATAGCTGGTAAAGTTTTCAGTTAAATAGCTAACTAAGCAAAATACAAGTTGGTGTGGACTGACTGAATAGTGATTTTTAAATTCATTAGGCATGGTCATCTGAAAAACAATATTTTTATTTTTTAAATTAAAAAAATGAAAATGTTCTAAACATAAGACAAAGTCTTATTTTGGGTCAGAAAGTCACTTGGCCTTCTTGGAAAAGTATTTTTATTTTTTATTTTTATTTTTTGGCAACAAAATATTTTACTTTTTCTTGATCCAGGCTCAGACAAAGAATATTTCTGTTAGTATTCCAAGCTTCCTAGAACTTCATTAAGTTAGCCACTATTAAGCTGCCTTTAGTCCTCATTTACCACTTGTACTGATGAGACTGTTTTGAGAATCTGTTTCCAGGTTAATTGTGTCACTCATAGTGCTAAATGAGTTTGGTTTATATTTGCTTTACTCTACACTCTAATTAAGCTAGGAGATATCCAAGTGTAAAACTGGACCTTCAGTGTTTTGTCTGCACTGACTGGAGATATAAAATTGATAGAAATGTGAATAATTCCAGGACTAAAACTGCAAGCACGATTAACGTGTTTGGTAGAATGGAGGGTAGTTAACCTACATATTAATGGAGGGGGAAAAAAAATAGATTTTATGTGATATCAACAGCTCTGGAAGTTGAGGCTCCATTATATGGGAGCAAAACGTGACTGTCCTAGCCAGAAAGAATATGTTACTGCATTTCTTTAGCTCTGACTTGTTTCTCTTATTTCTGTTGTGAATTTTGCACATTCAGATGATTTCTTGAACCTTTCATAATTAGATTGGTAGGAGGGGAAAGGATCCTTATTGCGATGAACTTTTTATTACCAACATCGCAATTAACGAGAGAGTTTTTCTGCCTTTTAAGCTTCCTCATTAGTTGCTGGGGGGTGGGGGAGCATGGTACGACAAATCCTCCTTCTCCCATTTCTGGCAATAAAGCCTGGGGTTGTTTCTTTTTGTGGTTTGTCATCAAAAAAGTGCATGCTTCTCCTCCCAAGCTGCTATATACTGCCATCCTTCCTTCCAGAAGGGGTGCACATGCAGCATAAGCTAATGGAATGGCATCAATACAGAAACAGTGCAGTAAGATTTAATGGAATCGTATTACAACTAACCATACACTTATCATCCTAACCAGTTTTGTTTCTCTAAAACCTTTTTGTACGTTGATGGTAACAGAAATTTTATACAATAACAAGTTTTACATTCAACTATTAGGGTCCACCTGCTAAGATTTGAGAAGGTACCAAGGCTCTAGCAAAATTATCTTTTGCAAACAGAAGTCATTAATGTCTTGGTAAAAGGATTTTCACCTTCTGTGTGTGCCTGCATGTGTATTTATGGATATATATTTACTATGAATAAAATATAAAGTGAAACCCCAACTGTAAAAAACTAATTGCTTCATTTAGAATATTGAAGGACTAAGAGAAGAAAAACACACAAACACAAAACCACTAACAATGTTTTCAGCTGCAGCTTATAAATAACAAGAATGACTAAAATTCAGCAAAATGCCAGCTGGTTATTTACACTAAATAGAATGCAGAAATGTAAGCATTTAACTCCTCCCCTGAGAATACTTTTTCAGCCCATCATCCCATGTAGGAGCTTTTATTAGTTTATAGTCATACATAGTCTTACTAATATTTCACCTTTCCTTTCTTCTCTGCTCAGTCCCATCTCATTACTTTCTCATTATGTATTACCGAACATTTGTTTATAAGGTCATTGTAAGGAGGTGCCATGTATCTTCTGCCTATTTTGGGAGGTACATTATTAGACATTGAAAATAGTAGAAGCTATTAGCTATGGCAATTTTCCTAAATACCCCTTAGAGGAGTTTCAATGTCTAAATTCTTCAAGCTGAAACAGTGAAAAACCAAGCAGGTATACATTTACAGCAGTTTACAGACAAGACAGACCTTTAGGATCTACTCCTCCATCACTTCATTCATAACATTCCCAAGGTTTGTATATTTGTCTGAGAATGAGCTAAATGTGTGGAGTTCAAGGGTTTCACTCAGTGGTGCAAACACTTTCCATCAGCTTCACTGGTCTAGGGATGGAAACAATAGCAAGGTTAAAATGTAGATCAGTATTAAATGATTCACTGGAGCAATGAGACACTTCCTGAGTTTGGAGATTTTTCTGTCTGAATAGCTCCTTTTTGGCCTGAAAAATGCAGTGCTAAAGGCTGAATTCTGTGTGAATGTGGAATCATGGAAATGATTCTGGCCTGGTGACACATTGAGAGACCATCTTGACTGTGCTTATTCACTTAGGCAGGATCAAGCATTTCAGTTACTGGAGACAAATGGATCAAAACAGACTGTCCTTAGATATCCTAGTGCAATACTTTATCAACATTTTTTCCCCTTAGTATTGGATAAAAATCCTTGTGACTGAAAATTTAAGTTTTTCCTTACTGATTCCCCAATGTTCACATACAATTGATTACCATTATAACAGTTTCATTTATACTGAAACATTTTTGATCATGTTTCTTCCTCTTAGGTTGAGCAAGCTCACTTTCATTTAACCTTAATATTTTCTCATCCCTTCCTATCTGCCTACACCTTTCCTTAACCATAATTCTATACTGAGGCCTCACCATTTGTCAGTTTGAAACCATCCTGGAACGTGGGTTTCTCAAAGAATATCTTAATTCCAGCTTCCACAGTTCTCTAACAAATACCAACTTTTACACTGGTTCCTCTATGAATCTCTTTTACATCACATTAAAGAGTATGTGTAACGCTTCACCCTTAGTTTGCAACAAGCTCCGTCTCCGAGACACTGCTCCTTTGTAAACTGTGGAAGTAAGGTTGTAGGGAAAGTAGTAAGAATATCCTTAGGCTATGCCAAAAATCCCACTACTCAGTTATGTTGTCTCTCTGCTTTTGTAGCTTGAACTCTGAATATCATATGGAAGGTACATGCACTTTCTTGAATGCAACCTGCTTTCTGAATCCAGAACAATAAGCAAGTTCTGCTGTGAAAATGATTAGCTTTTGAGTAAGAACAGCTATAAGATATCAGTCTGTGTTTTCCTTTCCATTCCAAGGAGATCAGTGGAATTGCATTGGTCTGAGATGAGAGTTCAGTCACCTAAACTTCTTAGCTCAAACCCCAAGCAGCGATTCTCCAAAAGGTAAAGCCAAATGATCTTTGGTGATCTTTGGTCCTTTTCAATTTGGCAGAGTAGCTTTGGGCCAAAACTGGAGGATACAATTTTGGCATGTTTCCTCTTAAAAAGCTGTAGCTCTTTGAATCATTATTTCAAGTGTGGAAAAAAAGGTGTGCAGTACTCAGCCCAGTTGTGTACTTGCAAACATCTCCATTTGACTTACAGTTTTAGAATAAGGTTTAAAGGAACAACCATGGC
The DNA here is from genome assembly GCA_024605025.1 of Megaceryle maxima. NCBI lineage: Eukaryota > Metazoa > Chordata > Aves > Coraciiformes > Cerylidae > Megaceryle > Megaceryle maxima. The sequence goes on from JANHGN010016452.1 coordinate 34,000, forward strand.
TGTACAATTCTATGACTGTTTAAGTATTTCAGCATTGAAACATTTCTAAAGGATTTTACATTGCAAAAGGGAAAAATAGTACAGAATTGTAGAATCCCGGTCACATAAGTCTCGATGGACAAATCATAAAAATGGATTGTCCATTGCTATCTATCCAGAAAGAAACAAAAGTGTTACTTCGAATATTTATTTGGGTCTTTCTCCATCTCTTTATCATGGCTGTTATACAATTGATTCCCACCTGATAAACTTGGTTCCATCGAAACAAAACCAAAACTCTTTCCCTGAGAAACTTAATTTAAAATGTATTTCAAACACCTGTTTTATTTTTTCCCAGGCTCTCTGTTTTTTGTTTGTTTGCTTGTTTTGTTTTTATCTCTTCAGTTCATGGTCTAGGCAGCATTTCTAGCATTTCATTATTGATTTTTATTCAGGACTATTTCAGATTGTAGCATTGCTGCAGAATCCTCTCTCATACCATTCAGTTGAAATCTGCTTTCCTGTATCTCAACAGCTAAAGTGAAACATTCTTTCAAAACTCTTACTGTCTGTCTAGAAATGTTGAAAGAAATGCCATTTCTATGCAAGGAGTTGCAATATAATTATTATCTCTTGTGTAGAATTATGCAGTAGAAGAGGGAAAAGTCAATGACTAAACCACATGTGATGTATTTCCTCCCATTTCCTTAAGAAATATCAGAAAAGGTATAGGCTAAGCCACAAAAATAAGCAAAACCAAACCCTTTTACATATTAATTTTTGTCCGACTCAGATAATTCTTGTGACATAGATTTTTCCTCTGTAAATTTAGGAGCCTGAGACACACAGGCTAGCCCTCATGGATGCTTCGTGAAGGCAATTGAAACGTGGTTCCAAAAAAGTTTGGATCAGGTTTTACCATGGAGGTGCTCAACTCTCAGTGTTTATGAGGATAGTATGAGACATTCAAGATTGCCTCACTTTGGTGGCTAAAGCTAATTTCTCGAGTTTGCCCATATGGGCTGAGCTTCAATAAATCTGTGAAACATGCCCTTTCCAAAGGACTTTATCCTGAAAAGAATCCTAAACAGCGAAAGAAGCAAGGCATGAGTTTGGCAGAAAACCATATTCTGAAGAGAGGCCAAAGGTATATTACATTTGGACAGGACTAAGGATGTTGCTGGCAACCTTACCAAAGCATTGATGAGAATCGAGTTTTGACCGTCATACTGTTGTCTAATATCTTAACTATATGTCGTGATTTAACCCCAGACAGCAACTAAGCATCACCTGGTCACTCACTCACTTCCTCTCTGGTGGGACGGGAAAGAGAATTGGAAGAGTAAAAGTGAGGAAACTTGTGGGTTGAGATCAAGGCAGTTTACTAGGTAAAATAAAAGCCATGTGCACAAGCAAAGCAAAACAAGGATTCACCACTTCCCATTGCCAAACAGGTTTTCACCCATCTCCAGGAAAGCAGGGGTCCATCATGTATAATGGTTACTTGGGAAGACAAACACCATCACACCAAAGATACCCCCTTTCCTCCTTCTTAAGTCAGCTTTGTACACTGAGCCCAGCATCACAGGGTATGTAATATCCCTTTGGTCAGTTGGGGTCAGCTATCCTGGCTGTGTTCCCTCCCCGCTTCTTGTGCAACCCCAGCCTCCTTGCTGGTGGGGTGGGGTGAGGAGCAGGAAAGGCCTTGACTCTGTGTAAACACTGCTCAGTTATAACAAAAACATCTCCGCATTATCAACATTGATACCAGCACAAATTCAACACATAGCCCCATACCAACTACTATGAAGAAAATTAACTATCCCAGCTAAAACCAGCACACTATGCAACAGCAGCCACTGGCGCATCAGGATAATTTAATGAAGAATGCATGTTCTGTTTTGGGGAAAATCTTTGGTCTTAGATTGGTCATCTTTGTAAATTTCTGGACTGATTCTATCTGGGCTGATTCTTTTCAACAGTCCTTGAATGACGTACTCCAGAATGCTTTGCTGATAGCAAGTTGATAGTTCTCTCAAATTCATTTCACTGGGTATTCGCACATAGGAAAGGATGTTTTATATCACTCATACTATAGCTCCACTACTATACTTTGGAAAAACAAATGGAAAATCAACAAAAAAGGAAGACATTCTTTTCATGCATAGTGAATTTATGGCAGAGACATCTACATTTGTCCTCTTTTCCTGTGATCTGTGTGAAAGTTAAGCATTTTAAATTACCTTATTCAAGTCATTGAAATTGATTTCTGATAGTAGTACTGATGAGCATCACTGCAGAACTCAAAAATGTGCATGAGCAGTTTTACAGTATACTTGTTGAGAGTTAGGGTAAGGAAAAAATTAAATCAGATGAGATCTCGGATAGCGTGGTCACTAGTACAAGGACCATGAATCTTGAGCTGTTTCTGCCTGTATAAGACTCTGTGTCCTGAATAATCAAGCTGTGATTTACAGTGATCAATCTTGCCAGTATTTCATTCTCGGAAACTTTCAGAGCAGAATGAGCTTAAACAAAATTCATACCACCTGATATATGCTTTCCCTTCACTGGTTCTATCAGCTCTTTCCAAAATTGAGAAGTTGGTCCATTTTATATGAGGCTAAACTAAAGACTTCAAGTTAAAGAAGTCAGAGTGCCTCCTTTGACTTCAAAAGGAACTTTAGATCTGGTGCTAAAGAGATCTATCAACAGATATCAATATCTGTGCCTGTTCTTCTTCCTTGCTCAGCACACCAAAGAAATCAGCCTTGTAGCACTTGGTCTTGTTTCAGTTAATAGTCTATAAAGAGAAAATTCCTTTCACCTTGGAAGAACAAGACAGCGGTTTCCTCGGCAGCAGAGGGTCAAAAAGTTAACAACTGGAGTTACTTGTAACAGCACAATAAATACTTAAGGGATGTGGGTCTAGTCCCAATCATATCAGTTTACATTTACCTTAAGGAATCCTTATTCAGTGTAGGCAAGTTCTCTGCAAACTAAGCTGAAGATGAAACCTTTGATCTTGGACTTAAAAGTAGTTTTAGATTATAGATCCATATGAAACTGTGGAATAGAGGTAGAACATAAAAAAGCAGGACTGATGTTCCTTTAATTCACTATGACTCTTCTCTGTGATTTCAGGCAGGAGTTCTGCTCAGAGATAACACAGGATCTGGGACAATCCACACTAATTCCTCACAGAGCCTTCACTTTTGTTTTGTTTTTGTCAATATTATTGTGCCTTTGAAAGTTAATGGGAAGACTTTTAGACTTGAACAGGTTTTAGATCAGAAATTTTGGAGTCAGAGGCTGTGTACTACTGCAGAGTAGACTTCTGGCTGTATGTGCATAGGCAATTAGAGCTTGGAAAAACAGATGTGATCAGCTGTTTTTAGAGTTTATTGTGTTCAAAAGTATTTTACTGCCTTAGTCTAGAGCAATTCCTTCTATCCAAGTGACTTTTGAAAGGTTTCAAAAGAAGTCTGTTTTCTTCTTTCAAATATAGTTAAGAGGTTATCTCTCAATATAAACAAGATGTTATTCTGCTTCTAAGTGAAGGCTTTTGTGCAAAGTGAAGGCCTCTGTTCTTTGTGCACAGGAAAATTCTGCTGGATTTCTCCATAAACTGATTATAAAACTTATTCCTTGTTTAGGTCTTTGTTCCCTTATTGCGGTAATTTGCTGAAGTGTTGCGTAACTATGACAATTTTTACTAACAGAATCATCTATCATGGCTATGTCATACTGATCATTGCTTTCTGGTAACATTTAGTTACTCTCTTTCTCCCATTTCCTTGACTAGATAAGCAATATTCAGAGTGCTTTTGAGCCACATCTGCCACAAAGAGAAATAAAGGACTTGGCCAATTAGAATCTTTTGCAGAGTTCAAAGAAAAAAATATCTTCAGTTCTTCTTTTCCCAGTACTTCAAAAGTGCAAGTGGTGGGAAACACTGTCTTCATTCAGTGTTCAGCAGTTCTTCAGAGCCAAGGCTTTGGGCACCTAGAAACTGTGACTACAGGCACAGCATCCACCACTTGCAACCACCTCACTATTTCTGTATCATCTGCTAACAAAGTGAGTATATCTCAAATCCTCAGAACACACAGCCTGTTCTCAAGCCACATGTGCAGCACATGGATGCAGAACCTGGATACTGTGTGCCTCAAACCTTGTGTGGTGATAAGGTCTGGAGGGGAGAAACACACATGCAGATCAGGACAGAAGCTGCTTCTTGCTGCAAGCCACATGCAAGAAGGTGTCTATCTGGGGAATTCCAGACAGAAAGGAAGCAGTCTTCTGAGCAATGGGAACACTATGATAGAATGGCAAGGAAATTCTGAAACAAACCCTGAGAGAGCAGAGAGGTCAACAATACAGCAGAACAATATTATACTTTAGACTCTAGCACCTCTGGGCAAGTGAACTGTATGAGCTGTTCAGAGTATTTAAACTCTAAAAAAAAATGGTGTCTATTCATGTTTAGTATTCTCCCTGCCATGCACTTTTGCTTCTGTTTCATAATGAGACAAAGAGGAAGTCCTTGAAGGTTTTCATTGTTAATACATGACAGTCTAAATCAACTGTATCTTGTGACATATCTGTCTGGAACCTGTACAAGTCCACAAAGGGTTATAAAATGTTTCAGAAAACGAGAGACAGATGACTGATTGTCTGGTGACTATTTTGACAGTTCCTATTAGACTATATAAACACACATCATGATTTTCCCTGTCAGATTGGTACTGCCCTGTGGAAAGGGGAAGTGAATGATCAAGAAAACACTAGCATTGAATTTGAAAAAAATCTGAGTATTAGGTGCATCTTCAGGCAACTGTAGCAAGAATATAACAGCTTAAAACACCCTCTCAGGAGTTCTCACTTACAGAGAACTTGGCCTTTTCATGCAGGCAAATGATTTTTCCCCTCCTGATCTAAGAAAATCTGAAAACACAAAAAAACTCCAGTGAAATGAGAATGCTTCAGATATAGATGAGTCTTTAAAGCTTTATAAATAGCATTTGAAACAAAGTTTATGATAAAGGGGAAACAGCTGGGGATGGCAACTGCTTAAAGTAAACAAATCAGGTAGGACAGATGATTTGTGCTGCCTTATAAATGTCTTTGATGGTTACCATTGGATAAATGGAGTGTTGGCATAATTAAGCATCCCAGACTTCCAGTTTTGCAAGAATGTATTCCGTTACAGAAATAACCAATTTATTTCACAAAGAGAATAACTATCAGACAAACATTAAGGGTTCTTTCCTAGGCCTCCCTTTTTATAGGCAGTGCAACAGTATGGTGTTTCTTATAGGAAAGGCAAATCTGTAGCGAACATGTGCTGGGCAGGTGCTTCACCCCAGCATACAATGTGCAGTTCCTCTCTGAACACCTTTCACCAAGCTGTAATAACAATCAGAAAATATTCAGGGATTGGAAGGATCTTTTGCAACCTTTTTTACTTCACATCACCAGCATTTCTCTCCATATAAAAATTGTCATAGCTGGTAATCATTATTAATAATAGCAGTAGTACTACTAATGAAAGGTATACATCATCATAAAACTTAACAAATTAATATGGTTCTGTAAACTTAATTGTTTATCATTGCATGTACTTCGCTTCTGGAAAGTATTTTCACTTTATCCCACTATTTTTTTCACTATATGCCAAATAATGGAAGTGGGAATCACCAAAGACCTCTCTTTGAATACTGTTCTATGTAAGTTTTTCCTGTTTTAAATTGAGAGGAAGCCCTTTGAAGGATTCCTGTGCACTCACTCTTTACTTATGCACACAGTACTGAGTATTTGGTTCTGCCCCTGAATAGAAATTTACTGCCCAAATTAGACATGTCCTATAGATCAGATTAATCATTCTCAAACAGTTCTGCCTCTCAGTTGGCTAGAAAGGGTGCCCAAGGTGATGACATCAGACATAACTATACACCAAAAATGTCTATATTTTTGTGAGGTAAATGCCATCCTTATTGCCTATTTGGTTAAATTAGAAGGTAGAAATAACACTATATGCAAATGAAAATTATGATTCACTGACTAATTTTGCTTCATATAAACTTGGTAGCCTTAATTGACTTAACCTTTAGAATATCTTTCACAAAGAATGGAAGATTGCATACCCATTGATAGCACAGGTTAGGATGCTTTAGAGTAGAATAGCTATAGAGTAAAAGCCAGTAATATATTAAAAGTTTGGTCAAGGAAGAGTCTAATGATGCATATGCTAGACCTTTAGTTTATTTACTTGAAGATGGATGGATATTTGCTGGGGGAAAGGATTTGTTCCAAGTTACAAAAAAAACCCAAAAAACCCAAATACATGATTATGGTAATTACATGTGTTAAATCTAATTTACATTCCTGCATAATTATGGTGTATATATAGAAAGACAGGATTCACTGTGTGTTTTAAGAACAACTATGTCATGAGCAATGAGAATATATTGACAGGCAAAAATGTCAGGGCTTTTAATAAAGCAGATTTACAATCTTATGGCATGATGAGAATTTAGCAGATGCACTATGTTAGTGACTAGAACATTTGATACTGTGACATGAGCTCTTACTTGAAAGATTAATTCTAAATTGGCTTCAGTGGGAACACTAGTGCAGACAGATACTCTAAGTCCAAATAGTGGGAAAAAGAAAGTAAATGAAAATGGCAATATGTCAAACTAAAAGAAGTGTCTATGAAGTAATGAAGTTGTTGATGTGAGGACTGCTTTGATCTGGGAAGAAACAAAGTAGTAAAAAATACATTGGTCCCATCCTCCAGCGTAATCTCTCTGGACTTGGAACACAAAGGAACTTCCCACTTTGCAGGACCATGCTGTGAAAGAATTTGACTTAGTTTAGAGGAAGCCCAAGTAAGCAGGTACAAGTCCAAGAGTGCCGCATAGGTAGCAGTAGTAAATATGTTTGTATGTTTTACACAACAATGCTCTATATATTGTCTTCTTTCATAAAAAGAAACATAGTGAAACATTATGCAGAAAAAAACATTTGCAGAGAGGGAGTGAGAAGCCAAAGTGTTGTCCTTGCTCCTAAGTCTTCTCTTCTTCCCCAAGGTAGGTAGACAGCTATCCATATTTAAGATAGAGAAACTGAGGCAAAAAAAAAATATCTGTAAAATAGCCCATTCCTAAAAATACATTCAGCTGTAACTCAGAACAGAACTCCAGCTTCTACCACAATAAGGCTTTATTCCTACCTTGTGGACATTATAAATGTTTACTTTTCTACAGAAGTAGAAAATTTAAATTTTTTGCTCTACATCATTCAGTCTTCAATGGCTGGCAAAGCTCATCTTTTCCATAGAAGTAAATTGCTTCAGCTGTGCAAGCTATTGATGTTTATAAGCACAATCATGTTCAGTAGGCTTTATCTGAGAATTTCAGAGCAACCAAACAATGAACTAAACCTGACTTTTATTCTTTTTTTTTTTTTTTTTAGTGGCTGTGTCAAATCAAGGACAGGGAAATTCAGTAATTTGAGCAAAGCTACACAATCAATATGGGAACCAGGAATATAATTTATTAATCTTGACAATGAGTTCACTGCTATATTCTCTAAGAAACACATTCTCCCTCAATTTGATACTTAGAAAGCCTGATTTAACTGTACTTTGGCTTATTCTCCTCCACTTTACCTCTTGTTGTATTTCTTTGCTGCTTCTTTATTCTGATGCATTGTGTGCCTCAAGAAATCCACAGAGAGGTGCACACTTGTCTCTGATGGTATATGACATTGCAGCCTCCCAAACTTCAGGCTGTTATGGAAAACATCTATTTCTGCAAATGTAAACAAAGAGGTTTATGGCTATCATTTTGGTTTCTGATTTGTTCAGTGCTATCATATTTGTTGAATGAAGGTATGTGCATTTCTGTGACTATCAGTTATCTTCTCCAGATGGATGCAGATAAACTTCTTTAAAGTAACTTCTGTAACTGTTGACAGGTGTATGCTGCTGCAAGCCACCCTTGTCTAGAAAAAGTCCTGACAGCTAAGAGCCTAAGCGAGAAATGCTTTGTATTCGTGAGTTTCCACTAGTGGGTGTTTAATCATCCTTCCTTTTCTCTTGGCTTTATGTTCTATGGTGATAAAAGTAGCAAGGCATAGAAACAAAGATATTTCAGCTTTCAGTCAGATTAAAGATCTTCACAGTTCCTTTATAGAAAGGGCAACCTCTGCACTTACTTGAAACAAGTCTCAGTTGATGATTCTATTTTTATGGGTTTGTGTAAGTGAGCAAATCCAATCAAGACTGCAGTGCCCAATTCTGATTAATACTCTTGTATACTGCTATTTAAGGCAGAATGATGTAAGAAGGCATGGTATAAATATGACTTAAATGTGGTGGAATTATGTCAGTATATTGATGCATGTGAGAACAAACTCAGACCCTTAGGTCTTTCAATTACAACTGAAAAGTGAAGGGAGTGTCAAGATATGATTCATTGGAGAGCACACTGGAAAAACTTGAGTGGATCAGAGATTGAACTAGCTTTGTATTGCATTGCAAATACTTTCTAGGCCTACAGCTGCCTGACCTTTTTAGCAGATAAGGGCCATTCTGGGAAAAGTCTATGGTCAACCTAAATTATACATTTGAGTACGAGGGCATGGCGTTGGAGACTCCTGCAGCTTAGAGCATTAACAGGAATACCTTTTCTTTTTTTTCTGGTAGATCCTAGAACTGCCTTTAATACTCCTTACAAAACTCCATACCTTGGTCAGCAGTTGTGTTTAGAGAGACCAATAACTACTGTTTTACAGAAAGATACCAGAAAGATTGTAATAGGCAGAGATAGGCAAATCTGCCTTCTAATAAAACTTGGATGCAGCTGTTGTCTGTTTGTTCTAAATGCATTTTTTTCTACATTAAAAAGAAACCCTCTGAATGTTCTTGTTCTCTGCAGAAGCTGCCAATTTGTCCATGAAGTTTGTTAGCTGCTAATGGAGTTGTTTTATGGTGGATGTTGGGTGGGATGTGAACAGAGGGTGTTCTATAGAACTCAGTCCTGTAAAATTAAAAGCTTGAGAAACTGATCAAAGGTTAAAACTTTGATCTATATTACACCAATATTTACTTGTTACGTTATAGATCGCATCCCCTTCTCTCTTTCCTCAGAAATCTGACATTCCATGTGTGTCTCAGATAGACAGTCTGCAGAAGGGCCTACAATGTCATTCAAGGAGTGTTGAGCTAGCTGAGTAGCACTAAAATTTGTGCTTGATTTGTCCGTCCCTAAAGAATGGCCCTGTTCATTCCAGTTGCCACTGCATCAAGCATAGAAGTCATCTATGTGTCTCTGGCTTTTATTCCTATTCTTATAATAGAGGTAACTTGAATGCAGATTTTTTATGACTAAAGACTTCTTACACCATCAGCTTATATTTGGATATTAATACTAATGCAAAGGGGCTCTACTAGTGAGAAAAACTGTAACTGAGGAAAAGAAGTTAGAGTTTAGATTAACAACAAAGGTATTTGATGAGAAAAAGAATGAAATGTGCACTGTATTGAGGTGCAAGAGCAATAGTGGAATAGGACGTCATGGAAATACCAATTGCAGCTGTGCACAGTGACAGTCACTGGGGACAAGCAGAGATTTATTTAAAAGATATCTACTGGCAAAAACAAATGGGTCTCTTTTATTTCTTTAAAAATTATTTAAATTCAGGTTTTATCCTTTATAAGGAAAATGTGTTGCTGCAGAAATTTCAGAAGTTCTATGTGGATTCTCTTGGAAAACTTAAGTCAATGTTACCAAACTATCTGGTTTGACAATGTAGAAATCCTTTGGAACAAGAACACCACCTTTACCATAGACACTATTGCTGGAGAAGCTCAGTTTCATCACACAGAGAACACTTGCAACAGCGGAGGTGAAGCACTGCCCCTTTAGATTATTAATTCTGAAGCATCTTTTCTCAGGCTATCAATATCAGACTGTCCAATTAGATCCAGCTGCACAGAGATTTCAACACATGCCCTCAGGCAAGTAGATTAGCACCACACCATCATTTTCCTCAGGCAGCAGCCATGACTGAAATGGTTTTAGCTATGAGTGAACCAGTTTCTGTCATGTAGATCCCTTGAGGTGAAAACAATCCACAGAGATTTTAGTTGCCCTAGACTCAGTTTTTCTAAGGAAGTTGCTGTTGCATTTTTGCACAGGAAAGGAACAACAAGCTATTTTTGTTACCAGAGTGACATGCAGTGCCGCAAAGCTTAGGCTAAATATTAAGAAATGGGGAAGATGGGGATCATGTCCATGTTTCCAAGACTGTTTCCACATTTAGCACAAAACTGGTTTAAAAACAGCAGTAGAGATCCTGGGATAGGAGCCCTGTTATGTACAGAAGCCTAATTTGTCTTACACTTGCTCCAGGTAATGAATGCTTCATTTCTGTAGCACTTTCAGTGCTACCTTTTTCAGTGATTACTGTTAATCTGAATTCTATGAGATGCATACTTGATGACTTGGGCAAGTGTAGAAATTTCAGGAACACAGGGACATTCTAGGTTTAGATAAAGGATAGCAATCTTCTCAACTAACTGTGCCCATCTGGAAGACAATCATTAACTAAGGTAATCATCTATCCCTTTGTAGCCATAGGAGAGAGAGTTTGGCCCTCCAGAACTCAAGTTTATCCCTTTCGAAGACAATCATGGGATGGATTGCTCCCTGGGATTGTCTGTCTTTGTAAATGATATAAAGAGAGCCAAAATAATTAGCTCATGAAAGATACTGTTATAAAGGTAGAGTTTGATGCGATGAAGGTCATCCTTAAATTCTGTTGAAATCTGCCTCCAGTCACCTGAGTTCTTTACAAAAGTGGTCCTGTGTTCATGTAGTAAGACAGTGAATTATTTTATTCCTGATGCATATGGAATAGTTATATTGCTTAAGCCTGTTTTAAACTATTACAGACATTTGCATCCATTTTGTGTTCTGCTCAATAGAAAATTCACAGAGCATTTTCAGTTATTCTACTTCTAATCTTCTCTACTGCCCTTTAAACCTGGAAGTAAAAGCTAGCATTAAAGCCACGCGCTTCTGTCTAAGTGAAAAGCAGACAGCCCTTCCCTAAAACACAGGAAATTAGTTCATTTCCATCTGTACTTCATCATGGTTTTTAAGGTTTGATTACTGCTTCTGTATGCAAGTAAGGTAAAAATAGTGGGAAGGAACTAGAGCAGGAGGGACAAATTAGGCAATGTAGAGAGGGAAGCTCTGAATCTGAGGTGGACTGTTCATTCTCCTGTGTGCCACAGATGAGACATTCTATTCAGTAGTATGAATCTATTGTCTCTCACACTCTTATCAGAAACACAACTAAAATTTCAGAAACAAAATGTCCACCTTTATTGACTCCCAATTTTTTGTTTGTTTTTCCTGTATGTTAAACAAGAATAAAGAAATCCCACACCAGATTCTGTGTTTGACTGAGAATATGGTTTGATAATTACAGGGTGTAACCAATTGCACAAGCTAATGATTGAGTGATGATCATGACAGTTGAAAAGAGGGTGCAGATATGCAAACTAAGATAATTAAGCACTAAGATAAAGGGTCTGTAACAAATTGCATCCTCGTGTAGATGATAAAGGATCTATAACATTATACTTGTTCATAAATTGAAAGATGTGAGTTATACTGCATAGAAGCACAGAGAAAAGACTCCACTGAAAAAAAAAGTGAGGAAGAGACTAGAATTAAAGAACAGGGTATGAGTGAAAGTGGAGAAGTGTTGAATACTGACTGGTTTTATCCCAATCACTCAGATACACCTGTTCATTTGGGTTTCCTTGGACACTTGCAAAAAATGCCTTATGTATTGTGGATAACTGTCCCACCAAAATGCATTCTTTCTTGTGTAATAAAACTTTCTGAATTATTTTGGACAGTATTTCTCTGTGTGAGTATGGGTCAGCAAATACTAGTCCAGTTTAAAGCTGCATAGTTGTCCTGGAAACGGGAAACCAAATGGTGTTCTTTCTGGCCAAGCCCTAATTACCACAAACAATTTTATAAAAGATATCCAAATGAATCAACAGATAATATGCTCAGATATGGCAACCAGAAAGTAGCAAAGCATTTTTTCACTGGTCTTCAAAGCAGGAAAACTTTTTGTACCTGTCAAATACAACAAGTATTTAATCAAATTAACACAGGGAGCACATGCACTGATCAAAAAGATGTTACGCTTACCAAGCTTTGTGTCTAGTTCTACTAAATTTACCAGTGAGGTTATGGAAAATGTGCACATCATACAATAATAAGCTAATGTCAGTACCACATTTGGCACTGTTAGGGTGTTTTAGCTCCCATCCTTGGCCTAAATTGTTTCTACTGAAAAACCTTACTAGTTTTTTAAAAAGGCAAGAAAATAGGCTATTAGCCATATATTTGTGAGGAGCAGATAAATATTCCATGAGTCATGATACTGAAATAATGGACTTGCTTTCACCTATTGTGAAACCCTTCTGATTTCATACAGCTCTTTGTTTCTTGTTCTAATGTTACATGTTTCCAAACTAGAGCTTTCTGCCTTTATTTAGTGGTACCATTTCACATTTGAACCAGTGCTGACCAGTATTTCCTTTTTCTGCGTTTCTTCTTACTTGAGTAGAGATCCTCCTGAGACATCGGTATACTTCACTAAAGACAGAATAGGTCTTCTTCACCATCACCCCCCAGTTTCCAACTTTCTATGCTGTTCTGGAACTTACCCTCTATTCTGATTTATTTCTATTTGCCTCTGTTCCTCTTTGCTGCCTTCTGTCTGAATGAAGGAGGAGACTTCATTAACTATGGGGATGCTCTTTTTTCAAGACAGATTTAAAAAATATTTCTTTGATTGTAATAGACACACCAAAATTATTCTAAAAAATGTCTCCTTATTACTCTGCATGAACAGATGCATAGGCTAACAGTATTTTCCCATAAGGTTGGCTATGAGCTAATACACTCTCATCAAGGACAACTTTATAGGGCCAGTGAGCTTGAAATGTTTAGCACCTTGTAAAATGGGATACAAAAATCTGTTAATATGTAAAGACTACTTTCTACAGGACAAATAGGATTGGCCCTTTAAAAAAAAATATGGCACCAAGAAAATAATTCTGTATTGAATTTGTGCTCTGAGTATGTGACACTTGGGAATAATTCAAGCCCCCCTCAGATTAGGTAGCAATGAAAAATAGTTGGACTCAGAGTCTGTATGGATCATTTCCCTTATAAACATGTCTTGCTGCTTCCTATCTGTACTGCTTCTTTTCCCTATGGATGTCTTTTCTGTATATTAAGTATTAGGTGAAAGCATTTTAAGTGGTTTTGTCCGGCTGATCCATAGACAAGTGACACTACATTGAAAAAGCAAAGCCTGAAAATAACATGTTATGTAAACAAATCTTGAGCTAATGACTTTTCCAGTAGCTCAGATACACTGCACACTTTTAAATAGCATTATTTTACACTGAAAAAGATACAGTGGCACTGAGGTTACAGCATTGGGGTTGTCTGTTAAAAGACTACCTGAGTATTCAGAACTTGTATTTGCTGCTCCTTACTGGCTGACTGGCATTCCAGTGCTTTTTCAGTTTGTGCTTATTTCAGCATGGCCTCCTCATTAGGGGGAAAAGTGTCTCTGAAAGGAGAAAGAGAACTGACTGTCTCTTCATAAACTTTGATCGAAAGTTACTTTTTCTTAGGTTGTGTCAGTCTAAATTATTCTTTACAGTGTGGGAGAGCTTCGCATATACAGACTAATAATATTAATTTAAAGTTACGCAGACATGTTCAAGAGATGGTGTTGTAGCTCTGTTATTTGCATCTAATGGAACTGCCCCTGTTAGTTTCCCTGAGTAGGGCATTCGTCCCTTCTCTGCAAGTCAGTGGGATCTCACTGTGAAGAAGGAAGCACAAGTCATACTCCTATTTAAAATTCATTTTAATGATTACTTATGCATTTATCTTATGACTTTAGATTGGATGGAAATAGAAGGAAAAGGAACTGAAGTGGTGTAGCTGATGTCTATTCAATCTTTTCATTGTATAGAGGCCTAGAAGGCTCTGATGTTTTTCAGTCCAAAAATCCTGATCCTGTTCATGAGCACCAGGAAAATGGGGTCCTCTCGGGACCCTTTCCTGCAAGAATTTTGTCTTTAATAAGATTTTCTATTTTCTTGTCAAGATTTGACCAATGAAACTATTTGGAGCAACAGCAAAAAGCTTTACAGGGTAACTATGCAATGTATTCTTTAAGGTTATGAAGTGACACCTTTTACGTTTCCCCATATTCAGTCATAAAACTCTCTCAAACATTTTGTTCCACTTGTCATCACTTCTTTTGCTATTTTTCTTGTGACCTCACAGCTTTGATATTTTATGTAGATGTAATCTGCAAAACTTAGTCATATTTAAACTTCAGTTGAGTTTGACAGTCAGAGTTTACTATCCACAACTTTGATTTGAACCTCAAGTACAAGCAAAGTCATTATTTAGTTTAAGGAAGTAGCTGAAGACTGCTCATATTCAGAGTGCATGTTTCAGAGTTCAGACAATTTCACATTTTTCTTAGGCATGAAACATGTTATCACTAGGATGACTCTGATCCCAGATAACTGAAGGAGTGGTCAACCCCCTTATTGATTGTCTCCAGATGGAACACCTTCATGAGCTTCCTTAAATGGTGTCAGTAAAAATTATTAAGATAAGCTTCTGTGTTCTTAACAGCTATTTGCTGCTTATTTTCTGAATGTCTTTTTGTTTTGATTTTTGTCAGTCGTTACAAAGATAATTTGTGTCTTGGTCAAGTGAAGTGTATTGTATCAATAGCACTGTTCTGAGGGATTGACTCATGCTTCTTAAGCCAATTTTCACATTGCTTTTGCTCTATTGTTGGAAATATTTTTTTTACTTTTCAAAGATGTAAATAAAATGGGCATAGCTGGGCATGTACACCTAAGCATGTACTCAGATGAAGAGATACACTTCATTCCTCAGTGCTCTGTGACACGAAGAAGCTTGAATTAACAAAGAATTGACTAGTTAAGGATCCTTCAGATTCCATGGTAAAGAGATAAGGTAATTGAGAACTGCCAATTACAACCAAAAGAAATGTGACGAGAGTCCTACTATACTTCTCTGCTTCTTCTGGATTGGGCCTTAAAATAAAAAAAAATCTTCTTCTAGCTACTTGTATAAAGGAGGAAGTAAGCTGGGTAGTGAAAACAGAATATGAAGACAGATGGAAATAAGAATAGTGTTTTAAGAGTATCATTTAAGAAGTAAATTTAACTAATAACCCTGTTCATTGTGGTTTAGGATATAAATTTGGAGGTTTATCTGCATGTTTACGTGAAGATGGATATCACTAAGATATTTCAACTGCTGATACTCAAGATGGGATGAGCAGATGTGGGGAACCATCTTCACTGAATTGTTGTAGAGAACATAACGACTTTACAATTATATATTACATGTTTAGTTTTTGCCTGAATTTAAACAGGCTGTTGAGTTCTAAAAACAGTATAACAGGATGTTCTTAGAAAAAAACATTATTCTGTAAAAAAAAAAAAAAAAAAAAAAAAAGCTTTTATATTAGAATTCAAAAACTTACTCATTAACATTTGTTCTTCAAACCACA
>JANHGN010016453.1:0-122538 GCA_024605025.1 Megaceryle maxima
TTTTTTTTTTTTTTTTTTTTTTTTTTTTTTCCCCCCTCTTTTTTTCTTTTCTTCTTTTCTTTCTTTTGAGTTGAGCATGGCCAGGAAAAACTTAAGAAACTTAGAACTATTGCTAGAAGCATCCAATCAACTAACCTCAACTGCATCACTGAGCAACTGACAGGTCTGGGCATTAATACATGTATATCTATATCCGGAGTATATCCTCCAGGAAGTAGTGCAAGAAAATGGTAGTAATATATGACCCTATTTGAGGCTGCCTGAACAGTAAGAAATGGTAGTATCGCTCTCACCTAGTAACCATTAGGCATTATAGAAATAACAAATGATTAGTAGGCAACTCAAGAGATCTTCAGCATAATAGCTGTAAGCATCTAAGCACTGTGATCCTCAGTGTCTTTAATGTAGGGGTTGGACAGGGCAGAGACAAGAAGAAATAGGTATTGGATACTACGCACCAGCTAGAATAAAAAAAAAAAAACAACAGACAACACTGGAATTTGCCCTGGCTGATGATGTAATCTTTCCTAACTTTCCCTATCAGCAGAAGCAGCTCCATTACAGTTTAAATTGTGTTATTAGAAATACTATTGATCAAGTTCTCATTAGCAGTCATTGGCACTCAACAGCCCTTGTTGTATGAGTTATCTAGGCTGCTGAAACTGATAACTGATCATTTGATTCTGATAATAAAAATGCATCTCTGTCTTTGAAGTCAGCTAGTTGATAGAGTTAAATTTGTTCCATACCTTCCAAAGTTAGGAGTGAGCTATCATGCAGTTTAACATCCCCCGCTGTTTGAAACCATTAAAACATTACAGGCTGAGTCTAAGTTTCCTTTGTCATCTCATGAGTAACAGAACTCCTTGAAGTCATTTGTGCCTCAGCCTTTCAAACATTAATTGGAGCTTGGTGAACAGACACCCAAATACCTGACATGAAGTATGATGCAGAGGGACAATTCATACTCTCAAAGAACTTTCCTAAGAGTAGAAGCAGAAGTTGATTTTTGAGTTTGACTCCAAAATGACAAGTCACTAAACCAAAAATACTTTAAATTCTAGTGTCCTCTTCAAATAGTCAGTTTTAAAACTGCTGCTAAGTATGATTCCTCCCTTTCTTTGCTATTGCAGGATTACTTCTATGTGGTTGTGGTAACCAGCCTAATGAGTAGCATTCTGATTTAGCAAGATCAGCAGCATAGCTAGGAAGGTTACATTAAAGTGCCCACAATCTTTTATTCCTTAAAAAAAAAAAAGCAGAAATTAAATTAGTTTTTTATGCCCCTCCTCATATGCTGTATTTTAAGTAAAAAGGTAAGTTCTGTTATAGCAATATTCTTACAAAAGTCTGGCAATGCTTTGCACTGGTGTGGTTCTAGTAACTCCTATACAAGGGCAAATATAATGTCTATTGTGCAAGAAAACCTTCAGCAAGCTCCACAGTGGTGTGACTGCTAAAAGCTTTAGTTACACTATTAAAATGACAAGGAGAGATATAGATTGAACTTTCCATCAGGATGTCTCAAGTTGTCTTTGGAGACACAGATGTGTGACATTCAGTTTTAAAGAAGGCTCTATTTGGAGGTAATAACATTAGAACACGTATCTTGCTGCGGTACTTCTGCTAAATTGGTGCTCTTAAAAATAATGGAGCTTTCTTTTGTTCTCACTGATGAAGCTATGCACTGGGTGATGAAGATAGAAAGGTATTGCCTCAGTTGGTTCAACCTCTAATAATGCCATTAACTTCTAATCATGCTCTGTTAGCCTTAGTAGGCTTTTGCATCATCTGAGGTTCTTTGTT
Organism: Megaceryle maxima; assembly: GCA_024605025.1. Lineage (NCBI taxonomy): Eukaryota > Metazoa > Chordata > Aves > Coraciiformes > Cerylidae > Megaceryle > Megaceryle maxima. The sequence continues at coordinate 1,807 of JANHGN010016453.1, forward strand.
AAATTTTTTTTTTCTGTTGGTGTTAGACTAATTGATCATGCCTGCCATGGTGGCGTACAAAGACAAACCAAGAATGCTGATCTTTTGCTTTAGACATTCTAAACATAGATTAGATCATGAGCTGAATGTCCTGTAGTAACAAAATCTCAGCAGATTGATGTATCATGCTTAATTTATCACTTTTAAATAAAAGCTTTAAGGAAATAACTTGTTTTAGAAGAGGGCAAATTACATGTAAAGAAAAGGGAAAGACATGAGGGTCAAGGAGGAGAAGCATCAGCAACTCTGGAGAAGAATAAGAACACCTTACTTTCTACATTGTCATCTGTCTTGGATGTCATATGGTATGTGCAAGGAGGGAAATGAGGCATAGGGCATCATTTCCTCATGAATATTTTATCCCCCTTGCTCTTTCAACATCTCGATATGACCCAGAACAGCTTTCAGGTATGTGTGCTTGAAGAGGCTCAGGAAGTCATCTCTTGAGAAAAACAGCTATACCAAGTCTTTGTCAGCTGAAAAATGGTGCCCTCACTTAATATGAGTTTAATGCTCACATTAAAGTTGCTTAGACATCACTGGTGCTCTGTGACACTAATTCCATTTTTGCCCCAGCTTAATGGTAACCAGAAGGTAATAGCAGAATTGAAAAATTTAACACACTAGCTACCTCGGTGTGTATGTGAAAGACAATGTAAGAGTGTTACAGAGTGACTCTACATAGCAACTTGATCATTATACCAAAACTGGTGATAAAGTGTTTTGTATTATTGCTTATCAGACTACACTGAACTCCCTTAACAAAAAACAATACAGAAAGTAAAGAGAATTATTAATTGTTGGAGGTGGAATTCTTTTCAGGCACATTCAGTATGGCTATTTTTAGTTCATCAACTGCAGCAACGAAAATAAAAAGCCAGGCTAACAACTTGCAAGCAGATGCTAATTCCCAAATTGTTCATGCAACATGGAACATAATTTGAAGTAATTATGAAATTAATGTATTAATACAAAAAATGCTTTGGAGAGAAGCAAATCAGATAAACGTGCATAAAAAGAACTAGCTGTAGACATAATTTGTGAAGCTGTGCTTTATTCTCAGTCAGAAGGAAAAATTAAAACTAGACTAAGGAGAAATTTTAAAGAGCATTTATGTATTACCATGTAAGAAACCAAAGTGAAGCAAAGCATGGAACTTCAGCAAAGACAATGCATAGAGACTGCTTTGGAATTTAAAGGTTATGTCATGTATTTGGGAAAGGAACACTTGCTTATGTGTGTAAGGAAGAATTTCCATCTGTATGAGCATGTATCCTAGATAAAGATGACTCAAAGCCTGGAAGCAGATAGATGGTGTAACAGAACTGTGTGCCATCAATCTGAAGACACTTTATACTGAATGTTGAGGACTGAAAAAATAACAGACAAGATTCAGAGTCTCTGTGCTGTCTTTGGTGTTTTCTAAGTGCATGCTTGTCTCCTTTACTGTACTTAGCAGAGAAAGATCTTACCCTCCACTGTACTCATTCACAGCCTGGAGCCTAAGCTTACCTTTCCCACATTGCACCAACGTTATTTGTAGAGTCTTTGATTTTTCTCTAGAAGTCTTTTGAAATTAACTTCAGTGTCACAGGAGGACAGGCTTAACATGCTGCTTGAAATGTTTAGTCTAGTTTAATGAACCTATTTGTTAGCATTACAGGGCATTTCATTGTGCACTCTCACCACTGCCAGATAACTCACCATAAAGTAGTTTCTTTCTGGTTTTCCTCTCCACCTTGTTTTGATGACCATCATAGGGTAGGAAAATTATCCATATTCACATCCTCAAGCAAGAGACTTCATTCATGCTGAATTCCTGTCCCTGCACTCTTCCCCCCCTCATCTCCACACCTGAAAATCAAGAAGTAGCAGAACCAGGTGTACCATGACAAAGTTTATGTTGATCCAGAAAATGTATGCTCAGCTGTTACTGTCATCTGTTGCATTGACGTATGTTGAAAGATAATTGCTTGCAAGTAATTCCATTTAAGTCTAGTCAGAAAAATAACACTGAGAACCATTAGATTGTATATCTATCTCCCAAGAGAAAAGATGTATAACTCTTACTGCAGGAACTGTTGTGCCAAACTCTCATGATTTTTCAGGAGTTTTATGATATGTGTATTTTCTAAATTTGTCGGCCAGATTTACTTTTAAATTGGAAATAATTTAATTTTTTGTTAAAATAAAGTTTCTACACCTTGGAGTTCCACAGGAAAGCTGTAAGAAGTAATGTAAACTGTAGCTAATGAAACCTCTTTCCTAGCTCCAAGACCAGCCAGAAGGTATATAAAAATCCTCAATTTGAATCCTAAATCTGGAGCCAGATTTTTATTTTTCATGTAGTTAATTTTGAAAATACTGAGTATTTATAAAATTTATGAGCAAATTAAATCAAGAAACTCATCTTCCACTAGCTGAAAAATAGCATTTATTTTTGCAGACAGTCTAGTAAACTTACTGGGTTTTTACTATATATAAATTGCTATTTTTTTTTCATTTAGACAATGAAAGCAGCAGACACTAAAGGATCTGCTACTTGCTTCTGACATCTGCAATGTCACCAACTGAAGTCAGTACAAAGAATTTTACTAGTTAGGGCAAAACAGATGAAGGAAAAATGGCAATTTCTTACCAAGCCTACGTGGTTCACACAGATACTATTCAAAGTTATTAATGTGTTCCAGTGGTTCATAAGTAATCTACCTGCTGGAGGTACCAGGCCTTAGCTGAGAACTGACAGACTGGTTTAGGTGCTTTGGATAAAATCAGCCATGTTTACTGAACAGTTTCAGCTAGCTAATTTTGGGTGAAATAAGATGAGAGCATTTGTAAGGAATGGAGGTATGAGCAACTTGTTCAGAGAGATGGACATAAGCAGGTACAGATGATAATGTCCTTGGGACCCGCAGGGCACCTCTGCCTGCAGTTTGAGAAGGATGTATATTTATGATGTTTTCTTCCTATTGTTTCTTGTTTGGGTATGCTTGGAAACTCAGGCAAGAGTTAGAGCATCTGAAATATTAATCACTGTAGTGCAACACAGGTGCCAGGTCTGGCCAGAGCTAAGTGGCATGACTTGAAACTGTTGGCTATGAAACAAAGTGTTTTGTCAACTGACCATCTGTCCAAGCTTGGCATAACTGTGATATAGCAGACACTAGCAGCAGACCACCGATGTTGCTGTTTAAAATTGTTTACTATGTTAACATTTTTTATAAATTCATGGGTACAACTCATCACTGTTTTCTCACTTTTCTGAAATATCCCTGACACAAGGAAATGGATTCCACACTGTAATGGAGCTGCATGTGGTAGAGGCAGGCTGAAGGCCAGCTAGATTTAAAGCAGATCTTTGAGCTACCTGGTCTGGTGAATGATGTCCCTGCCCATGGTATCAGGGTTGGACTAGGTGATCTTTAAAGATCCCTTCTGACTCAAACCATTCTGTGATTCTGTGGTCTCTAGTTATTGCATGCATTGACATAACACTTTGGGTGCAAGAGGTCTCTGTGCCAAAAAAGTTTAAGATCAGACCATGGTCTTGTTGCCCTTTGTGGCAGCATTAGAGTGTAATGTTCCTACCTTCTACCCCTCCCAGTTGTTCTCATTTGTGGAATGATGAGAGAAAGCAGGCATTCACTTATTCTTCCTCTCTTTTAAGGGCTGGAAAGTGTACAGTTTCCTTACCAGTCAATTTATCCTCATTCCAGTAGCCAGTCTCATATTACTGTTCCTCTATTGCACTCCCTTTTCCATGCATCTTCCTTCCTATCATAATAGTTGTGTCTAGGTGAGTCTGAGTCTTTCTTATGCATGATCATCCTCAATACAGCATTATTTGTAGAGCATGCATATATGACTTGGGAGAGAGACTGAAGACAGTGAACCACCTGAGAACACCTCTGTCAGGAAGAAAACCTTACTGTACGGTGTTGGAAAAAGTCATAACTTGGGTCAAATGGAAAGCAAGGCATCACATGGAAAATAGGGATGTAAAAAATAAATATAATGAGAAGCTTACTTTATAGTGAGTTTTATTCACTTTGGAGCAGTCTCCCTTGTAGGCTTTGTAAAAGATTCATGCAAAGATTTGAGTGTTGATGAGGCTTAATAAAACTAAATAGACCAGAAACTCCTAACATGATAAATCTCCGAGGCCAAGTAAATTCCTGATTCCGTGTAGCTGGGGGTTGAAACCTACTGAGCAGCTGTCTGGCCATCAAGTCTTCCATCTTCATAGTGTATTAGAGACTTTTCCTGCCCCAGGCTGTTCCCATTAATACCCCAATAAAGGGGTATGCCCCATTCTGTGTATGCAGTGAACATGTATCCATAAACATTACAACTCGGGGTTTATCAGTCATCAGTGCTGTCAGGCTGTTTTCAGTGCCTTTCAGGATTAAGTTCAAAGAACTTGAAGTTCAAGTACATTTAGGGGATATCACAAGAAAAAGGAAAGAAGATGATGAAGATCATGTGAATTGTGAGTTTATCACTAACTCGCCCTTCAGGAAATAATTGCTCCCTTAGTGTCCTTCTTTTCCCTTTTATAGCTCTCTTTAGGTTACCATACCTTTAGGCCAAAAGTCTCCTATGGCTTTGATTAGGATTAATAACTTTTAGAGCCTAGTATTTGGGGCTGGAAGATGCTATTGTTTGTAATATGCTTACAGTGCAAGTGGCTTCTTTCTTTTTCTGCCATTGATTGATTAGTGGAGTTTGTCCAAGTAATTTTCCCTCTTGATATGTGCACTTTCCTTCTCTACCACAAAGTTGGTGTGAAGATTAACTAATTAATCTCATGAGATTCTTTAATGAAAGGAATGCCTTACTGAGCAACAGAACAAAGTACAGGCAATATGTATGAACACAACTCATTCCAGATCTCTACAAAGCTGATGTTTCTTTTCTTTGAGTTAGAAAGACTATAAGAATGTCTCAGCCTGTTTTTTTCACTGTTCAGTACAATGCAGAACATCTGTTGCAAAATAACAAATGATTAATAATTGAAACTAGATTGCACTGTCCAAAATAAAGTGCCTGTAGTACTCTAGCTTTCCTGGGTTTTTGTCTTTATTTCTGTCTTCTCAAAATATAATAATCAAATACAGTTATTGTTATGAGTCAGATTTTGTTCCAGAATAGAAGTTCCTACTGTGTTTTACTGAAGTTTCAAGGAATAGATTTTTAAGCTGTTCTCAGTGATAAAGATTTTTATGTCAATTACATGTAAAAGAAGAGAGAGCAGTGTGTCATAATAATGAAATGAGTAGAAAAATTTGATTCCATGTCAGGCTACTAACTTAGATGCAAACAGGCTGCGGAATGAAGAGATAAGAATCTAGATTTTGATTCGAGAGAGATCTGAAAAAATGAGAAGCTTAATCTTTTTGTGTTCCTTCCCCGTTACTGATTGCTCCAGAGCTCATGTTTATGCGTGTGATTAGGAACCGAGCCTGAAGGGTTCTATTTTCAGCACTGCTACAGGATCACAGCAGGTGAAACTAACCTTGGTACTTTGAGCTCATACAGCACTTCTAGCTTCCGAAGCTCTTGCTAGGCTTAGATGGACCTTTAAGTTAAAAGGAACGTAAAATTGAAGGTGTTCTTGTTTGTTCTAAAATTGACATTATAACCCCAGATGGAAATTATTTGATTGGATAGGGCCAAAGAGTTTGTGGAATTTTCATCCTTGGAGGTATTTAAATATTGACAGTACAAGGTCCTGAGAATCTATCTGTATTTTTGAAGCTGTCTCGGTATGACACAGGAGTTTGGAGTAAAAGACCTCCAGAGGTCTTTACCTGCCTAAATTAAATAAATTAAATTATAGATGACTTTATAATTCTAGATAAATCGAAAGTAGCTCTGAAACATCCTGCAATATTCTATTAAGTTCTATTAATGAAAGGTTTTCTTTATTGTCTTTAGAATTACTTTTCTATTTTTTGCATAAGGATGACACAAATAAGAGTTTGTTTCCTTTTTTGCAGTCCTCATTAAGACATTAGGTACATTAACTCAAGTAAGGACAAAATGTAAAATCTTTATGTTCCTTTATTGCTTGAGTAATGGAAATGGAAGCTGCACTTAAAAAACCCCCAAGATTTAAAAAAGTTATACTAATCTTTAGGGACTCCTTTCTCCCCCATCTTGGTTTTTTTCCTCATTTAATTAAAAGTTATTACCTCAAGGTAAAGGCTTATATTTTAAGATTTCACCCTAGCTGCTGGAATTTCAGCTTTCTCTTGGGAAGGTGAAGGTCGATGATTCTCTCTTTTCACAGTCCAGCTCACAAGCAGTGACTCAGCAGCACACAAAAAACCTGAAGATGTGGCAATTTTTTCACCTTTAATGGAAAAAGAACTAGTGGAATCTTTTGATGTCTGGTCCAAGGTGAGGCACTTTTGAGAATGGGTTTTCTGCCAAAGCTCAGCCACAGAGAGTAAAGGCTATAGGTAGCAACCTGTCCAGTTGATGAATGTCCCCGCACTGTTGAGCTTCAAGTAACGAGCCAGGCTGTGTGTGAGTGCACTGCCCTCTTTTGGATTTTGATAGAAACAGGATCAGGCCCATACCACTTGGTGCTTCAGATGTTTTCTGAACTGAAGTTCATAGGAAGGAGCAGTTATTACTGTACACTGTTCTCTCTTGGGAAAAATCTTCTCCCCTGTACCTCTGGACTTTATATCTCCATTCATATCAAGTAGGGTTAGCAGAGAGAACAACTGAATCACAGCTACACAGGTGTCTCAGCCTCCTGTTTGCTTTTCTTAAGTCTTATGTCTCACTGACCACCCACCCTGAGACTGTGGTGGCATGAAAATTCAGCTAATGTGGAGAAACCACATTAAACTGGGATTAGTAAAAGTAGAGAAAGCTGAGCAACACTAACAGCAGTTGTTCATTAACACAGTTAATACATTAATACTGATTTGGGTTTGTTGTATTTGAGAACTTATTTGCTGGCATTCGGATAAGTCACATATTAATGAAAATCTATTGTTATGTACTGTGCTTGAAAAAGAAACATTGAAATGCCAGCTGACTGTTATGATAATGATTATCACTAAAAATCATAAAAGTAGTTGTAATTCTGGAAGTGTTCCTAAACGTGAATAAAGAAGTTTTTGTTTAACCTGAATGTTTAGATATTGAAAGAATGAAAGCTTTTTCTTTATTACAAAATATGATTTCAATCAATATATGGGAAGGGGAAAACAGTGAGCGGCAATGACCCTTTATTTACCTGGAACATACAGAAATAAGGTTTTTAAAGTTCACATGTTATTAGTCAAAACTTGTTACAAATTATTAAAAGGAGTCCATTAGAAAACATCTGGATCGGACTCCAAACATTGTTTTCAAACAAAAATGGGCTAGAGACAAAAAGCGGAGGATTAGACTGCTGAAAATATAAATGTTTAAGGACATATTTTTTCTTAAATACCATAACAGAAGGAGGACATCATGTTCAGCCCAAGTAGACAATCAATGGTCTTATTCAGTGCATAGTGACAGGACTGCCCTTGTTTCTAGAGATGTCATTTTAAAATGTGTTTGCTAAGACAGCTGCAGTGTTTTCCATTCAATGCATAGAAGAATGTTCTTTAAAAACAGATTAAATGCCTTTTCTTGTTTATTTGTTGGATTTGGTTTTTTTTCTGAGTAGCGTGTGTGTGGTGGGGTTCAATGGCTTTTCAGTGGTCTTTGCTTAGTTACTTATAAACATAGGCTGTAAAATAAGAAATATCTCTCATACTTTCATTATTCTAAAACCTTTAAATGGGACACTGTGCAGAAGAGCTGCTGACATCTTGTGTGTCTTGTTATAACTTCCACATGTAGATACATATTATTTTCTGGCTATGTGAAAAACAGGGAGGTAGATGTATTCCTACCATAGAAAAAATCTACAAATTCTCCACTTGCTTTTGAGATTGTTTCAAACTTTCACTAAATAGCAGTATTATTCTGTGTAACTGAAGAGGCAATAAGCAGATTTTTGGAAGTGACTGTTTATGTTCCTGTCTGAAGCTTGGATAAGGGGAAGTTATACAATGTTTCTTTTATTTTTGTAAGTTGTTGATACATTCACTTTCTGCCTGGTAAGACAACCCCAGATGATTCCCACAGATAATAAAAAATAGAACTCTTACTGGCTGCTTTCTTTTGTGGTCACTTTTGGCCTATAATGAACTTCTTCACGGATACAGAACAGCTAAATTTAGATGCTTTTTTTTCTAGCCACTAGCCAGCATTTTATTTCAAACAACATTCATCAAGATGTCAAATGCAATTCTCAACAATTCTTCTATTAGGAACACTGTAAAATCCCAGCTTTCAAAAAAAAAAATGGCAGGTGATAATTTTTCTCCCTTGAAAGATAGTCCTTTGCCATCTAATATTCTGCTGACAAGAGATTGTCTTATCGCTCAATGAGCACTAAAATATTTCATATGTGTAAACAAGATGAATTCACCATCTGACTGAACCTTTCACCACTTCATTTCTCTTACCTTAAAACAGCCAAGATTCAAGGAAGATGGGAGTATCCTACCAGTTATGGACTTACTGTGGGTCCCTGGAGGAAATTATGCTAGTTTCCAATATCCAGATCTGGATTGTATCTGAATCTGAATTACACTGTCTAGTAATCATGAGCATAGTTTTATTTTTAAATATCATACTTTAATTTTTAAATATCTGTGTTATAGTTGCAAAATAACTTGTCCACAGACTTTTTCCTTGTATAAAGTGGTCATTTCTACTTACTTCTGAGACTGTTCCAAACCAAGTCATCATTCAAAGGCAGACAGTTTTTTTTTCCTTTAGTGTTGAAAGTGCTGTCACTATTCTGTCACTGAAGTCTTTTCTTTCCCTACAAAATTACTGTGCTTTCTGAGTTAACAAGAACTTCTGGCAATAGAACACTTCACAGTGTCTTGATTGAATTACTGATGTATTATTTTAATGGTGTCTTAAAGAAATTCCTTAGTAACTAACCTTGTCTTTTAGTTGGCATTGCTGACAGTTTTGAAGCTGTCTCTTCTAGCTCATTTCTTGTTTTCATGTAGGTGCTAATACCGTTAGCCCAATTATTTAAAGCAGAGACTGGGGCCAAATTTTGGTGGCATTACTCATGAGTAGAATTCTACAGGAGTTGATGTTAGCCCATGAGTAAGCTTGTTAAACTTTGCAGAGGCTTCAGTCTCCTCTTTCTCTATTAATATCTAAATAAATGCTTGAGTTGTTTCTTTTTTGGTAATTTTATCCCTGATTCATTTTCTCGGGCAACCACTTACTGCTTCCAGCAGTTCAGTTCTGTAAAAGGAGTTGGTCTAATTTCCTTTCAGTAGTGTTGCATTTATTTCAGATTGTCATGGCTGAAGCAGTTACTTTCTTCGGCTTGCTTCATTTTATTTCGTATTCTAGGTTTTGAAAAAGCTTAAGCAATGAGCTAGTTCAATTAGTTAAAAACAGGGCATGTTGCTTTGAAATCCATGTGTGAATTGCTGAATCTGGAGAATCAGGTTTTCTCTTCACGCAATCTTTCAGCCTTGTAAATGGCAATCCAAATTCAGAAGCAATATGTAAAGTGGTAGAAATTACATTTCATTATGCTGGGACTCCATAATGCTGATGTTCTTTGCAATCAGTTACCATATAAGAAAACCAAACCCCACAACTCTCTAAAATTACACAACTGGCATGCAGAGAAGCTGAAAAAAAAACCCAACCCTGCAACCATTTAGAGAATTTAAGTAGAGAATGCTCTGCTTTTGTTAAGAGTGGGGCATTTCTGTTCTTCCTTGCCAATTTCCTCTTTTACTGTACTTAACTCATGTTTTCCTGGGAGAAATGTTCCATGTAGGTCACTAGTGTTGCATCTATGCATGAAATGTGTAATAAGTGAAGGAAGGTGAAGGTTCTTTCAGTAGATTTGACCTGATTTACATTTCATTCCTATTTCTGGTCAGGTGATATAACTCAGGTCTGTCGATACATCAGAAGGGATTGAAAAAACACGTGAATCTATGAAATATATTTGTATGTTTTTCATACTGTTGTATTTTACAGAGACTATGCTCTTTCCTGAAAATGTTAGAGAAAGGTTGATCCAAGTGAGGTTTGAGGGACTAAAATAAAAGATTGAGAGCAGTTCTGGACTTGTTTTGACTAAGTCACTGAATCCAGCATTCAGAGCAGTTGTGTAAGGATCACTATTCCATTTGTAGAAGGAAAATCAGAATCTTCCTGTAAAGCGTTCCTGGGTTTCTTTGTGAGGACAGCAAAAATGCATGTAATTGTCAAGGGCAGTCTGCCATCAGCAAAGTTAGCACCAAAATGGGTGGAAAAAAAATGTGGACTGTTTAAGATCTAGAAATTATGTTTTCTGTTCATTTTCACTTCAAGGAAAAGCAAATCAAGTTTCTCCCTTTTCAGGGGGTGGATGATTAATGGAAGCCTTACATTTAGTTGCAAAAGCCTGTGTCGACTTTGACTTTTTTTTACAGAGAAAAAACTAATCCGTCTGAAGCATCAGGAAGTGCAGTGCATGCTTGCTGTGCCTTGTGTGAGTAAGCAGATTCTGATCATTGCAGAGCTCTGATCTGAGCGGAGAGCAATTACTTTTGCTGGGGAGAAGCAGAGTGTTGGCTTATTCTCACTCTTCATTTTTGTTTAACATAAGACAACAATAAACCAGACCAGAGGCACTCGTAAGGTTGGTATCCCTTTATTAAGAGATTTTGCTGGAAGTGAGAGATACCTACACCTCTTTTTCCTCCTATTTATTTTGTAATGGTGGAATTAGAGGTAGTTTAAAAACTGTCAAGATAAAACTGATGGTCCCAGTTCTTCACATAAGCAGTTGCTAGATCAGCCCACCCAAGCTGGTAATGTTGTTATCGTTTATCATTTTCATTCACTCTCCAGTGACATATCTAAGAACAGCCATGCTACATCAGAGTGAATCTTAACCCATCCCACTCTCTGAGAGGGAAGTGTCAGATCAGGACAAGTATATAATGATATTTTCCTATATATATTCCCAGAATTCAGTAATCTGTGGTTCAGAGCCAACAGTGATATTTTTGAGTTGATGGATTTCTATTTTCTTTTTTTCCAGAATATTATCTGTTCCTTTTTTTCCTATACATATAAACTTTTGACATCTATGACGAACTATAACAAGGAGTTTTGTGGTTTTATCAGGAAAAAAAAAATCACAGGATCACAATTTTTTGGGTTGGAAAGGACTTTTAAAGGTCATGGAATCAACTCCCCCTGCAATGAGCAGGGACGTAGAATCATAGAATAGAAGGGAACTCTGGAGATAACATTGAGTCCAACCCTGCTGCCAGAGCAGGACCACCTAGGACAAGTCACACAGGAACAGATCCAGGTGAGTTTTGAAAGTCTCTAGAGAAAGACACCCACAAGCTCTCTGGGCAGTCTGCTTCAGCGTTCCATCACCCTCACAGTAAAGTAGTGTTTTCCTCATGCTGAGGTTGAACTTCATGTGTTCCAGTTCATGACCATTACTTCTCATCCTGTCACAGGTCACCAATGAAAAGAGACTGGCCCCTTCTACTTGACACCTGTCCTTCAGATATTTGTAAACATTAATAAGATCCCCTCTCAGTCTTCTCTTCTCCTGGCTATCTTCAACTATATCACATTACTCTGAGCCTTGTCTAACCTGACCTTGAATGTTTCTGGGACAGAGCATCTACCACTGCTCCGTGCAACCTATTGCAGTGTTTCACCACCCTCAGTGCAAAAAATTCCTTCCTTATATCTAGTCTAAATCTAACCTCTTTCAGTTTAAAACCATTACTCCTTGTCCTGCTGCAACAGACCCTACCGAGAACTTTGTCCCCATCTTTCTTATAGGCCCCCTTTAAGTACTGGAAGGCTGCAAAAAAGTCACCCCAGAGCCTTTTCTTCTTCAGGCTGAACAACCCCAAGTCTCTCAGCCTTTCATCATGGGAGAGGTGTTCCATCCCTCTCATCATTTTTGTGGCCCACCTCTGGACAACACTCCAACAAGTCCATGTCTTTCCTGTGCTGAGGACTCCACAGCTAGACACAGTACTCCAAGTGAGGTCTTATGAGAGCAGAGGGGCAGAATCACTTCCTTCAACCTGTTGGCCACACTTCTTTTATGTAGCCCAGGATACAGTTGGGGCTTCTGGAATGTGAGTGCACATTGTCGGCTCATGTCCAGCTTTTTATCCACCAGCACTCACAAGTCTTTCAGCTCAGGGTTGCTTTAAATCCCTTCATCCCCTAGTATTTATACTGGGAATTGCACTGACCCAGGTGCAGGACCCAATACTTGGCCTTGTTGAACCTCATGAGGTTCACATGGGCCCAGTTCTCAAGCTTGTCCAGGTCCTTCTGAATGACATCCTGTCCCTCAGGCACATAAATCAGACCACTCAGCTTGGTGTCATCTGCAAACTCACTGAGGGTGCACTTGATCCCACTGTATCATTGATGAAGATATTAAACAGTACTGGTCCCAGTACACAGAATCAGAGAATCACATAATTTCTGAGTCTGGAATAGACCTCCAAGATCATCAAGTCCAGCCTGTGACCCAGCACCATAACATCAGCTAGACCATGTCACTAAGTGCCACATCCAGTCTTTCCTTAAACACCTCCAGGGATGGTGACTCCACCACCTCACTAGGCAGTCCATTTCAGTGTCTAATCGCCCTTTCTGTGGGGAAATGCTTCCTAATATCAAACCTCTGAGGGACACCACTTGTCACCAGTCTCCATCTGGGCATCGAGCCATTGACCACTACCCTCTGGATGCAAGTATCCAACCAACTGTATATCCACCAAATAGTCTACCGCTCACATTCATGTGTCTCCAATTTAGAGATCGTGATGTTGTGGGAGACTGTGCCAAAGACCTTACAGAAGTCCAGGGGGATGACATATGTAGCTCTTCCCTTGTCATGGACTCACCTGTGGTTTTCATCTCAATCCAAATAAATTCATTTGATGCTCATGAGTTATGTATTATGACAGAGTGAATAACTGTTGTCTGTACGTTTCCAAGCCATTCAAGTTTTGTAGACTTTGGTCAAATTACCTCTCATTTATCTCTTTTGGAAGCTGAATAGTTTCTTATTTGATGTTTGTATAAAAAATGTTTCATGGTTTTCTTTGATCACCCTTGTAGCTATTCTGTATTTTCTACTATAGCCTATATTTTTTTAAGATAGAAGATGACAATATCACCCCATATTAAAGTTGTAGGAATGCTTTACAGTTGCCTAATAGCATTATTTGTTATGTCATTTAATTCTTTCCTAATAATTCCTACTGCTGTAATTAAGCTTTCTGGTAGGATCTGAGGACTGAGCTTCGATTTTCACAGTCCTCTTCACTGAAGCCCCCAAACTCCTTTCTGAAAGGAATTGTCTGCTCGGAGCCTTTTGCTCTCTCTGTTATGGTGGGGTTCCTTTTCTCAAACTGTTTTTTTCATTGGTTATTTTGTTTGTTTTCATATATCATTACTGAATTTCACCTGCCGTTTTTACAGCTCAAGTACTCAGTATTGCAAAATCCTTTTACAGGTCTTCATAGCTGGGCTTTGTTTTCATTGTTTTGTATACCTTACTGTCATCGGCAAACTGTCACCTAGCTTTACTTCTTTCCAAATTGTTAATGAATAAATTGAACAATGCTAAGTGTCAGGGAAATTCCAAATGAACACTTCTTTTGATTGTGGAAACTGAAAATGTTTTTCTGTAGCATTTGATGCTGATCTTCTAACTATAAATTCATCTATGGAAAGGCTTTTTTATCCCATGACAATTTCAGATCCTTTGGGAAGAGAATTCCTCAAATATCCTATTGGACTTCATCAGCTAGGTTGTCTTTCCTTACAGGCTCTAAGAAGCCTGTAAGGAAGCCTTATTTTCTGTATAAGCAATTGCAAATCAATGGGCAATAGACTATTCAAAGCAGAAAGTGGCTTCATTTCTTTCAAAGAAAATTCTAAAATGTATTTACTCTGTATTTCATATGCTGCAACTACAAAAACAGTGTAATTAATTACACTTTCCCTCCTTTATCATTTATGCTTCAGGCAACTTAAGCAATGAAACTAATGTGGCTGCAACTACATTAGCATGTAGTGCAGCTCAGTGGAAGTGGATTTGTAGAATGAAATGGTTGATGTTGAAATGACATCTATCTGCAATATGGGAATTTTGGAGGCAGAGGGTCTGACTGCAGAGCAGTGCTAACCTGGTACTCTGAGCTAAATGTCCTGTAGTGACTGGATCACATTAGCTGCACTCCTGAAATGTATATTCTGGTTTAGTTTCCTCGAAAGGGAATTCAGTTCCTGTGCTCTGACATCACTGTGGTGTGATCTAGAACATAATATGTTAGGATTTGCTATATAGATTTTCCCCTGAATTTTGAGGGATTTGTTTCAGAAGCACATTCCTGGTCTAATCTGAGAGATTCATGTAGAAACACACAGCATTTCCCTCTTGTTTTGACATCTTTCATACAGGTATCACTTTCTGCTATTTACCCAATAAATGCCATCTTTTCAGCTTCTAACTCTTCATTATTTACATGTAGATATGTTGTAATTATATTTGCTTTTCTTTTCTTGTAAGAAACATGGTGCTCTGACTGTGATGTGAGTAGTGACTGCTTAGTCAATTCTAGCTTGTTTTGTTTGATGGCACCTGTGCAAAGTGATTGACAATATAAGGTACAACAGTGGAGAAGGCACTAAAAGTTGGTCTCATGGTTAACATTCTGACTAGTGGCTAGAGAGTCATCTGTCAACTCCTTCCCCTGTCGAAGACTCTCTGTATACCCTTGCATAAATTTGCAGCAGTTCTGCATGGCTCTGCTGCATCCAAGATGCTATTGCTGTTGGTATATGTAGCAGATCTGATGTGTCCTGAAACATTGATATGTACAGCATGGCTTGTTATCACTGCAACAGCTGAAGCATCTGGAGACTGTAAATACCTGAAAACACAGTAGTAATAGCCCAGGGTGGTAGTTAGCAGATTAAAGCATAAGTCAGCAGTGCTGGCAAGTCTGTTTAGGCACTTAACTTCTATTGATTGAATGCAGAATTAGGTGCTTCAACTGTTTGTCCCTCAATTCCCTTTCTAGGAAATGGAGATAAGAGCACTTTTACACTTCAGAGGAGTGGCCTAACAGAAAATGTGTTAAGGCAGTGATGTGCTTGAATGTGACAGTGATGAGTTCAGATGAGTTCCTTGTGCAGGTAGAAGGAAATATGTGAGACTAGAGTGGATCTTGATTAACTACTTGCCTTAGAGGCACAATCCAAAGTCAATCACAAGACTGTTATTAACTTCAGGGAGCTCAGATCAAGCCCATTGATTTGTGCTTATTTCTGCTCTAGTTGCTGTAGTCCAAATTAATGCTGTTCTGTGATATTTTCAAATACTGACATAAACAAAATTCACTCAAGAAGGAAGTCATAAAAATAGGAAAAGCATAATGCTTGAGTCATAGTACAGAACTGATAAATGTTAACCATAGGAACATTGCCATAGAAATTAGTCTGATAAGAAAAAAACAACTGATAAACATCACAATTTTTTGCTTCAGAAGCTGGATAGGCTACTTAGTGAGAGTAGATGATCTATATATTGACATTTTGATATTTAATGCTTTCCATGTAGCTTCTATTATGCAATCTTCAGTTTAGAAGCCACATCAATGATATGCTTGATGTATTTGAAAGTGTTAAATGAAAATAAGTATATTTAGTTCTAATAATGCATGTTTTGATCACAAGATTTCAAAAGTAAATCAGAGATATAAAAGGAGACTGTACCTTTATGCTACAATGGAAACATGTTATTTTATGTTGAGATGGAGTGTGTAGCATAACTGGTCTATGATAACTCAGGATATTAAAGTTCAGGGATTTTTAAGAACCTCACATTTCCAAGTCACAGGCCAAATTTTTATGCTACCAAGGAGTTTTCTAGAGATAAAGAAAACCTTCTGGCAGTTACCCAATAATGAAGGGTATTTCTTGTGTAGATCATATGTGTATTTACACCTTCACATACAAATAGTTCTTTAGTATCTGCGATCTATCAAGACTTATGGCACCCTATAATTCATAGCTAGTGTGTTAAGTTATATCTAACTCTGCCTGCCTAAATGAAAGAAAGAGAAGGAAATGGAGTGTGTGATTTTTGCAGTGCTCAGACCCAGATAGGAATTTGCTCTGAGAAATGCCAGATGTGGATCCTTTCATTTCAGGCTTGTCTAAGAACAGGTCAGTGTTTGCCATTTGCAAAGCAACAGCAGCTAATGATTCAAGGCTTTAATACCGTACCAAGCAAATATTCTTCAGAACTTTTCTTCAGAACTTTTGTTGTTTTGAAGAATGTTTGACATTCATGGTGCCCTATTCCTTAGGGGTATTGCTTTGTTGCTTGCTGAAATACTCGAATAATCTCTTTCAAACCTATGGGAGGAGTAGCTCATTATTCTCTCTGATTCATCAGCTGTGCAGACCAATTAATACCATAATTAATGGGGAGAAGTAGCTACTACAACTCCAAGCTCTGTATCTTCTGTCACTTCTGAACTAACACTCTTGAACAAAGCTAGAAAACAACTCTACTATGAAGAGATTTTTTTTTTATACACTATCAGATCTGTAATTCACAGGACCATAGAAGCTGGAGATAGAAAGAACCCAGCACATTATCAAATGTGTTCTCCTGACAAAGCAAGTTTTTTTGTTGCAGAAAGCCAGGTGATAACATTACAGCCAATTGAACTGTTGTCATCTCTGAAAGTTCTGCCAGCATCTAACAAACAACTTCTTCAGAGATCATTCTCTGTGTGTCTCTTTTCTGTCTCTCTAACACCAAACTTCATATCTACCACTCCAATAGATCATTCATAAAGACCGTAGCAGCCCACTGTGGCTGCCTGGTGACTTAGTAAGTTTGCACTGGTGTTAAAACATTCAGGTTTAACTTTCTGGGTAACCTATGCATAGCTTCATTTAGGTCTGTTTTAGCTAGTGTCATTCTGGCTATTTGATCATATGTTACATATTTATGTACATAGATTAAATACACTATTTTCCTTACTGAAAGATTGGCTATGCTTAATTTTGACATTACATTGAAACATTTTGAAATAGACATATGTAATTAGTTTATGTGAAGTTCCTAGATGTTGCTTATTTTTCCATCTGACTCCTCTTCACCACTGTATTTTCATCTTTTCCTTCCATATAGATTATGCTGCTAACTGATCCAGAAGTTGAAAGTAGCTTATTAATCAGTTCTGATGAAGGGGCCACCTATCAAAAATACCGTCTGAACTTCTACATCCACAGTCTACTCTTCCATCCCAAGCAGGAAGATTGGATCTTGGCATACAGCCAGGATCAGAAGGTAAGAATCGTTGGTAGCATTTTGCTTTGTTTGCTTAGGAAGAACATAGGGTTCCCCCATCTCTCTACATAACTACTTCATGGCATTCAGGACAGTCTTTGGAAATACCAAACTAGTATTTCCAAGCAAGAAACATTGATTAAGCCTCAATGTAAAGGGCAGGAAGGTGCAGATTAAATTATTTCTGAGTGTTCCTTATGTAATTAAAGAATGTCAAAATTTTTCCTTTCTCTGTGGCTCTTAAATTCTCTGGACTGATATGAAACTGAACAGAATCTGGCCTCTGCTGTCTTTTAGGGTCCATTAGAATGAAATTTACCATGCTTTAGTAACAGGAAATTTATTCCATGAAGATCAATGAAACTTGCAGTGGTAAATTCCCGAATAAAAGTAGGATATACTAGAAAATTAATTTCAGCTGTTGTGATGTTCAGCTTGCTCAGGAAATGATTCTGAATTAGAGTCCATACAGTTAATGCTCATCTAATTTATGGTAGCTGGCTACCAGCAAGTGTATTGTCACTATTCTGGAGGAATCTCCCACTCTTCTGCAGAATCATAAAAAAACAATTGAGATAGAAGAACAGAGGGCCCTTTTGTACATTAACCTGAATTTATGGGGTTGGCGTTATCATTATGTGTTTGGGGTATTTTGGGTGAGAGGCTACAGGCTGTACAGTAAAATTGTTTTGTGTTATGGCATTGATTAGGAAATTGGATAACTGTTGGTAATTCTGTAGTTGCAAGAGAAAGATAATGTAGCACAAGGTTGTAGATTAGTAACAACTCTAAACCAGAATTTTGAAAGTACTCTGTATGGGTAAGAGTCAGAGGCCTAGTTTCTACTTTAATGCCTAATGGGTACATTTTCTGCCTTCAACAAACTTTGGCCAAGAACTGTAGAGGGTAACTAACAGGCAATGAGTATTAATCTGTTTGGACTAAATAGAATGTAACTCAAACTAAAGGTCAAGTTCAGTCTGTGGCTAAGTGTAAATGACTCCCATTGGTTTCATGGTTGCATATCCAGAGGCAGAATTTTCTCAGAGTAATTAAGAGGTCCTGCAGGTATTTAGGAAATTGCAGTGAGAGCTGTGGGGTAGTTTGAAACAAATGACACTGCTGTTTGGTATTTCACAATCTTGTGCTGAGGCTGTATTTAAGGGAAGAGAACCCATTACTCCTTGGATTCCAAGCACTATGTGTACACTGATTTAGTAGCCTGAGGAAGCAAGGGAAAGGTATCTGCATGGTAAAGAATTTACCTTTTGATATCATTGACTTTGATGCCATTGAATGAAGGCTGTGAAGGTTTTGTTAATGGGAGCCAAGAGGAGTAAGTTGGATTTTGACCAGTTAGGATAGTCACAGTCATTTAATTTTGCTGTTGACAGTCAAGAGGGAGATGAGAATCAACTAGAAAACATATTTGCATCCTTCTAGTGAGCCATGTCATTGTTGCCATCCATTTGCATCTCGTCATTGCAGCAGATGGGACCAGGAAAATCAGGTAGTGAATAGAACAAGATCTTGTGAGCCAGGCATCACATTTGGTCTGAACTGTTTTAGTTCTCAGAATATGTCCATTCAATTTAGGATTGATGAGGACACAGCCAACAGTATGTGCCTCTTGTTGCTCAGCTGTAATGAACAGGAAGTGGGTCACATAGCATCATTCCTCCATCTCTTCACAGCCCACTGCATCTATCACTATGATAAGTACTACACATCTTTTTTTTGTTGTTTGTTTGATTGAACAGTGATTTATTCTGTGTAAACTGAAGAAATTTGTGTGTGGGTGAAAGTGGTTAATTACTGGGGTTCAGCTGATGAGCAATAACTCATTAAGCTTCAGTGACTTGGTTCCTTTTGTTCACATATCTTCCCCCTGGGTCTCTGCCTTGGGCTGCGGACTTGAATTACCACTGCTGACAGACCAGTCCCTTATTCAGTCATGACTCTTTCCTGCCAGTCTTGAGAAAAAAAAAAAAAAAAGCAGCAAACCATCTGCTGCCTGCGCTAATTGCTTCATGATTGCATTCATTGTTCTGGCTGAACATACGCTTGTTACATGGCTGATTCTTACCACATAACTGCAGAACTACTGCTTGCTGCTCCATTTTCTGTGTAAAAGGAGCTACAAATCAGGAGGAAACTTCAGACACAATAACACGTTGCTCGTAAGGCAAAAGCTTATTGCAGGTCTTGTATGTGTGAGCTCTTGTGGATTTAATCAGCTTGCTTGCAGGATGATGGGCTGTATTTTATAGGATAGTTGCTCATGTATTACTATGTAATCTTCAAAAGTGTTTTGCTGTGTAATCAGAGGGTGGGATGTAAGAGCTTCTACTTCATGTGGAGATATCCACTGCTATTCAGATGGGTCAGACAGACAGAGGAATGGTTTGTAATCAGCCATGAATAACAGAACTATTTGAAAGATGAAATAAAGATGAAAATGGGAAACACAAGTCAGAGAGGCGAAATGCAGAGTTGTAATTGCCCAGGTCGGGAAAAAAATGTGCAAAGGTACTCAGGCACTGAAAGGCAGCAACAGAGGCTGAAAAAGTAGGTTTAAAATTTATTGTGTTTTCTTCTCCTCTCTCATTTTAACCAAACTCCTGAAAAGACACCCCACACTAAAGGAGCTCTGTCAACATAGCACTAGTAAATGAAGAGGTTTACTTTCTTTTTCTTTTTCTTTTCTTTTTTTTTTTTTTTTTTTCATTTTAGCCTTTCCCAAGTATCTAATTCCAACTGTCTACCTTTATTTACCATGTGCGTGATGCTGGAGATCAATGAGTTACTGACTGATATTTGACTGTATAGCTGAAGTGCTGCAGTTTAGCAAGTCAGGATTCTGTTGCTTGTGGGACATCATCTTCTGTCATCAAACTATGTGATCTTCTTCAGTTTCCTACAGTAGGAAGATCCACTCCTGCATTCAAGTGGGAGAGAAAGGTATTCATCAGATGTCAGTGGGTGACAGAAGAACCAATTAGAGATAAGGACACATATGGCCATGGGATGTCTGTGAGCAAACGGACCAACAGTACCTTCAGCCTCATCTATCCATGTGTTTGGTCTAATTCTTCTGTCTGACAGCAGAGTATCTGCCATACATGTAGCCAGTATTCACTCTTCAAGGTGTGATGGACTGTTTTGGGTGCACTTTGTAATTCTCTGCTTGGAAAAGGGTCAGACCAGGAACCTCTGGAGTTTCCTTTCAACCTAAATTAGTCTCTCTGTTCACAGACTCTCAGTTTCAGTGGCAATAGTCTGCCTACATAGACCAGAGAAGGGGGAATAAAATTTAGATTTATTTTGTCAGAAATTGCATCATAGATTTGTTCGGGTTTTTTTTAAGTTGCCGTTGACATCAAGCAAGATCATTTTGAGGTGGGTTTTTTCCACACTGCTGACAACAGTTAGAGGACTATTCACTTGGGCGAATGTTAGCTGAGGGAGGCTAATCCCATCTAAAATTAATGGAGAGGAAAAAAACCTTCTCTAGAATGGTAAGCGTTAGTCACTTTAAATTATCCTGTGGAAAAGTCTATCTCTTTTGACAGACCACAGACACAATCAGAGAGCTAGTTTGCATAAAGCTAACATTAGCCTATGTGAATACCTCCCCCTTTCCCTAGGGCATTATTCCTGCAACAGTCTACACTACTTTTGTTATTATTTGAGGCACCACTAGCAACCAAGCCAGTTTTCCAGCACACTTGATTCTCTTTGATGCATATTGCTGAGAATGAAAAGTAATAAGGAATTTGCACATTAAAAGTTCCTTGTCCTGGTCTTTGCAAAATTGCTCTGTCTGCATTATCTTAGATATCCCTTCTGGGTTACCAGCTCTTGTGCCAGAGATGGAAAGGGCCTTCCACACACAGGCCTTGTGAATGCTAGCCCCTATTTTTAAGACTTTCCAAGTAGTTACGTTTCTAAACAAGCATTCTGTCCTGCACAGAAACACGTTTGTAACCAGCACTGTGTATACCTTTTGTGTGAAGATCTGTGTGAAGCACAGATACCTGTTGGACATCCTGATAACATATCTTGCACACAACTCTTTCCAAATATGACTTTTTGTCTCTGGTCATACTGATAAGCCTTTGGTCAACCAGCATACTGAAAATGAACAAGGAAGGGACATCAAAGCTATTCATCTGGCTGTTATTTTATTAGGAGTTTTCCTCCTTTCTTCTTATAGTCAGTTCCTCAGCATTGCCTTAGTAAGAAGAATAATGGTGTCAGATTGTATTGTTTTTTTGTTTAATTGGCCATAAGCCAGTGTGCAATCTGTGTTGTAAAATATGCTTTCTTAGAGTACCTCTCAGTCTTTTACACACCTTACTAAGCACAATGTGGTGGGGTAACAATTTTAAATAAAGGTTGGAATTAAAAGTGGGAAGAATCTCTAATATTCTTCCTCCTTTAGTGAATAACAAAAACAAGAAAAAAATCTACTAACAGAGCCCCGTTGCAGCTTGGCAGTTCAGAGACAAGAACACATTTCTGTGCCAGGAGTGTGATCAGTGAAACAGAAAGACTCTCAAGCAGTAATCACTGCATTCTTTACCATTGACTCACTGATCTTTAAGCAAATCAATATGTCCTTGCTTATCCATCTGTATAAACATCAGCCGTCCGTACCCCTAGAGAACTTGTTCTTTTGCTGCTTCCAGATCCTTGGATGTGTACTTATAGCTATTGTACTGGTTTGGTTTTTGGTTTTTGGGTTTTTTTTTTTTTTTTTCTCTGCAAGATTTTCCATGTTCTGCATAACTGCAGTTTTCCTACTTCCATGAAAAAAATTACTTTCTTCTTTTCCATCAGAGTTGGATGGTTCCCTGGATTAGGAATAAAGAATGTACTCTGTATCACTAGGTCTGCTACTGATCTCGGGTGTTGAGCACCTCCCTTTGCTTTTCTGTAGATGACTCATCTCTCCCTTCTCTGTCTCTGTCAATTAGTTTTGATTGTACTTTCCTATGTGTCTCTAACTTCTTATTATACAAAGTGCATGTCAACACTAAATTCACTTGGAGCCATAGATTTTAACGTAATAAAAATGATAAACAATAATAATTTCTTTTTAAATTTAAAGCTATGCTTGAAAATTCTGACACTTTGCCCTAAATTCTGCTGTAATAAGCCTTTTGTGTTCTCATTCGAGTACAATACACTTTTTAAACAAAAAGACATTTATTTTTAATGCAGTTATCTAAACACTTATAAACCTACCTAGCAAATTTACAAAACAACAGGAAGCAAGTGCAGGATACCCTGTTACAGAGATAGTATTTTTAACAGAGGTGGGAATTAACCATAAGGACAAGATACTAACTGGAGTGGTAAGTTCATTGTCCCTTGGACTTGAGATTGGATGCCTTTCCAAACAATATAATCTAGTTCAGCCTTGAGTTGTTGGCATGAATGATTCTCTCTGCTGCTTGAATTAGTGGTAAAGATTCTGCAGCATCTGCTAGGAGGAGAACAGACTGTGATGATACTAGTGATTCCTTCTTGCTTTAAAATATATATGCCACGTAGATTCTTTTAAATATCTTCTGCTAAAAATGTGGTTCCTGCCACTTTTTTAGCATATGAGTTGAATGCACTGGAGACATACTAATATAGTAGCTTGCAAACTGCCACTAAACCAGAACACCAGCTCATGTGGCTCACATCTCAGAATACACAAGGAGTTATTGAGGGATAGGTAGGAAGAAAGCTGAGTTTCATCTCCAGCGTAGTTTGATGAACATGTACAAAAGAAATTGCTGTGTTAAAACCATACTGAACAGCTCTACAAAACAGTAGTGTGTGGTTTATAAGCAAAAGCAACCACAGAGCTGCAGCACTCACCAGTGTTTGATCTAGCTGTGAAATAGGTACTGGAAATCTTTAGCACTCTGGTGTGTTTCTGTCAGCATTCAATAAGCACCAATTATTGGGTAACCTTATTGATGGCTTCTGTGTGGCATGATCAATACATTGCTGCAGCTTAAAATATTCAAAGTATATGCAATGTCCTATGAACATTATTGCTTCAAGGATATTTAAGCATCTTAAGACTAGAATTTAAAATTAGATCAGGGATCAGGGAAGTGAGTATCAGCCCTGTAGCTGATAATACCCGAGTATTATACTGGGAAGGAGGTACCATACACAATTTCAAATTATTTTTTAATACAAAACATACTGTTCTATTAAATTCAATGTTGGAAGAGGAAATCCTGGTCCATGTCTCTTCTAAAGGAAGAATATTGTGAGTCAGGGAATAGCAGCATACATCCTAGTCTTTGACTGCTCTGAAGAAGAAATAGCCTGTGCAGTAATTTCTTTAAATTTCATGTACTTCAATGCTCAAGGAAGCTGCACTGAATGCATGTTGGGTATGTGTGTGCATCCAAGTCCCTGATCATTCTTTCTCACTGTTTGAGATGTCCATAGTTCCACTCTGGAAACTTCTTTCCCACTGTGATAATTTTTCATCCATCGGGTAGATTCAAGGGCATAAGGGTCTGAAAGATCATAAAGGACTACTGTATATACCTATAGAAACATGTTCAGCCTTAAGTCCTTACCTGATGCACTAACTCCATCCTTTTCTGCAGATTGCATAGAAAGCAAAAGAAATGTGAGACTTACAGTACATCACCAAATTGAAGCAATGTGTGTGATGTCTATCCTGTTGCTCTTTGCTTTCCTGAAGGTTTTAGATTAATTCTAAACATGGTCTTTCACAGATGAATAACATTTAAATAATGACCCTATGAAAAGTGACAATAATGACTGAAACTTTGTAGAAGACTAGAATTTCTTCAAATTTACCTGTGGTGGTAGGAAAGTACAATTTATTGTTAGTAAACTTATTAATTATAAATGAACGGGGCTAAGAAGGAGGACTTGCCTGCATTTGTTTCAAAACTGCATTCCTGCTTCTTCAGAAAGAGTTGTCTTTATTCAGTTTTAGTCTGTTATGTATATAGTTAAAGCTAAACTGTGCTTCTGGAATATTGTAATGATACTCAAGATAAGGAAAAAGTGACCTCTAAAAATCTTTATATGGTTCATCAGTGCAAAATCTGTGGTTTAGGTGCACTGATGTTTTGGGGATTTTTGTGTATGAATAAATTCTGTTTGAAGGGGTGAGAGTGAAACACCATGAACAGGGTTAGGTTGTTTTATCATCTCAGAAACACCTGGAAGTATAAGAGGCAAGAAGTCATCATAAGTGAAGAAACTATCAGGAAGATTGACCTTCTCAGGGAATTACAGGTGAATTTGAATCAAAAATCGAACCCTGAGCTAGCTTTCCAAATGCATCTGTTTTTTTAGGTCAATACTGTAGTGTAGGTTGAATTGCTTTGGTCAGATTTATGTCTAGGAAGCATTCATGGAAACTACAGGTGAAAAAGAGAAAACTTTTGTGAATAAAGAATATATTGGTAAATTTGATCAATAAATAAATTTAGACTCTATGCTGCATTCTGTTGTAACTTCCAAGGGGGAAATTTCTGAAGTGAAAGAAAAATAATGGGAATTACTAGGTTGCTCAAAATATTTCCCTCATGTCACTTCTAGCATGGAATTTAAATCATCTTTTTTTAGCTAAATTCTGAATATCCACGTGCATTAGATTTTTTTGCATGAGATGAAATCAGTGTAGAAAATTGAATATCCTCATCAGCATAGGAAGCACATGGAACTAGGACATGATTCAAGATCAGTATGTGGAGAAGCACCAGAATATTTATCAGATTATTAATAATAATTATTTTTAAATTTTATTTATCAGATTTTTTTTTTAATCTGTTACATTTTTATTAAGAATATCCAATTATTTTAAATGCTGAATGATTAAACATTATGGGCACTCTGGGTCAGTCATATCTGCAGCAATTTGTATAGGTGTGTAAAATGAAGCTGAAGCTACAAGCAGCTCCATGTCAAGAAAGTTCTGGCCAGGAAAATGAATCTCTTAAGAACAGAAGGGGGATGGTAGGTCTTGACTAGCACAATGCACCTTCAAGTGGCATTGTACCAGAACTGGTGAGTCATTCATGTTCTCTGTAGTTGGTATGTGTAACTGTACTGGGTTTGCGTGACAAGGTTTTGCTAGTGGGGGGGCTACAAGGGTAGCCACCCTCTGGAGGAAGCTTCTGGCAGCTTCTCCCACAGCCAACAGCCTGCAGTCTGACAGCCGATGCAAGCACCTCTGGGATAGCATATTTAAGGGAGGGGAAGAGAGGGGTTGCAGCTGGAGGGAGGGGTGAGAGTATGAGAGAAACAACTCTGCAGACACCAGCAACAGTGAAGGAGGTGTCCAGGTGCCAGAACAGAGATTTCCCTGCAGCCC
The DNA here is from genome assembly GCA_024605025.1 of Megaceryle maxima. Classification (NCBI taxonomy): domain Eukaryota; kingdom Metazoa; phylum Chordata; class Aves; order Coraciiformes; family Cerylidae; genus Megaceryle; species Megaceryle maxima. Next base: position 27,681 of record JANHGN010016453.1, read on the forward strand.
ATGTTGAAGTCCATGCTGAGGCAGATTGTTCCTCTGCAGCCCATGGAGGCTAATGATGGAGCAGATATTACCAGGCAGCCCATGGAGGACACCACACTGGAACAGGTGGATGTCCAAAGGAGGCTGTGGGAAGCCTGCACTGGAGCAGGCTCTTGGCAGAACTTGTGGAGAGAAGTTCTTTTTCAGTTCTCATCTTTCCTTACTCCAGAAGATAGCAGTGTGATGTTGTGAGAAGGCTCTTCCTATAGTTGGGGGACTGCAGTTTAGAAGGTTTATCTGAATCCCTGCTCAGCATCAGAAGGTATTTGTAACCTTGGGACAGCCTTTCCTTTTCCCTTGCATTTCTGTTTTCCCACCTAAAAGAGGGAGGTGATAGGTTTCTACTTCATAGAGTATTAGGATTTTAAAAAGCAAAACAAAGCAAACCCATAGAGTTAATTATTGTTAAGTACTCAGGTATTACACAAAAAAATAAATATACAAGAGCAGAGGAAGTAAGAAGAGAATTTTTCCCTGATGGATCAAAATCTCAGAGAATGGTCAAATCTGAGAGATCAATACAAAATTTGTACTTCATAACAGTTTTGTCTCAGGGAAAACAGAAATGTCAGATCACTCCTTGGCCCTCAGATGAAAACATACATTGAAATTGTAATAGTTTCCTTTTCTATTTGTGGTTGAAAAAGGAAGTGTAGCAAAGGACATTATCTAATTTCAGTCTAATAATGAAAATTGTCATCAGACAGCAGTGCTTGCCAAAGAAAATAAAATGGCATCTCTGAAAGAACTGTGTGCATGAATCTGTCACAAGAAGTCCCAGGAGAGAGAGGGCTTTTATAATAAGAACAAAATTTGATGCTGGATTTAAAAAATATCCATACAAACACTATAATTGCTAAATGGGGAAAAATAATCCCAGCAGTATCACAACCGATACTTGACAAAAACCTAGCCTCCAAATATTTCTTTTTTTTCTGGTCCAACTAAATAAACTCAGTCTAAAGTGAATGATACTTAGGAAAAAAAAGCACAACAACAAAATAAAGGAAAATCCTCACTGCAAAGGATTTTTTTCTTTTTTTGTCAGAGGTGACACATAAGGTGGGGAAATTCCCCTTTGCTAAAGATACTGTAGTGCTGCTTGTGCTGCTGTGAGTCAGTGAAGGCTGAGATTGATGCTGAGATAATGACAAAGGAGGAAAAACCTTATAAAACCTGGTTATTAAAGTGTCTCATCAAAGACAATGAGAGCTTTGGGCATGGGTTCCCAGGGAACTGATATTTCCCAATGAGAGCTGTTCACCTTTCCTCATGCTCTGTCTCCAGCTGTCTGGGCACTGGCTTCTGATTTGAGAGGCCAATCCTGACAGCACAATTGCCATATCTGTTTCCTCCTTTTGAAACAAACTTATAAAGTCTTGAATTTATTCACTTTTTGCCTGAACCACACACCTCATTCAGGGCACATGCTACGAGAAAGCAGGTCTCTGTGGGTGTTGTGTATCATCAGAGCTTCTGTTCTGCTGGAGGAGTTGTCGGATGCACCAGATGAGCAGCCCCTGTGAAAAGCCAGAGCAAAGCTGTGTCACTGGGGCCATGCAAACACCTGGCATTGCAGTGGGACAACAAGCATGGAAGAGGGTGCTACCCAAGCACAGAGGAAGCTTTTTCAGGCTGTAATTCATTCATTCTGGATACAGTTACTACCACCAGCAAATTCCAAGTGGGGATTACCTGCTAAAAGTTGTGCTTAAAGAAACTAGAGAAAGGTCAGATATATATGAAAGGGGGAAGATTTACTGTGATGATTTCACCCATCTGAACATCAATGTCCCTGGAAATCTTACATCATATGTATCCATGCTTGGGAAACACAGAATTGTTTGACTTGTTTGGATTGCTACCTGTTCTTAATTAAAGGATGATCTGCACTTTATTAAAAATTAAATTACTGTGTGTCAAAGACATATTAGTTCATAGGGAAAAAAATACTTTGCCATGAAAAGGAAAACATTGAAATCAGAGAGATAGATTGACAGTAGCTTACTGTTGTGCCTTCTACTGCAATTACAAAAGCAGGTCTAGAAATGGATTTTGAATGTGAAGGGAGGAAAATACCTCCTGTAGTGATAAAGTTCTTGATTAGGTGACCTCAAAGCAGTTTATAAAAGTCATTATTAAATATTCCAAAAATATTTTCTTTAATTTTCAAAAAGGAAGGCTTTCCTTAGGGTGTCCTCAAGTTTCAAATAAAAATGTATCTAGAATCTTCTACTTAAGGAAAAATAACAGACTTGCCACCAAGTTTTAGAAGTGAATGCATTTCAATCCACAAAGTTAAACTTTTTTTCCTTTTCTTACCCTTGTTGTCTTCTATCCCCTCCACCTTCTTCTCTTCTCTCTTCTTTGACAGTGTTCAGGAGAAAGGAGATGAGAAAAATAGGTTAATTTTTAGCTTTCATATTTTAAAGTACATTTCAATACATGCCAGTCTACTGTTTACTAAAAAGTTGTAATTAGTTTCTTCATGTCCTTCCAAGGTTTTGCAGTAGTAAAGCTAAAGGATATAGGAGTTTGCATTGGGAATGTAATGTAGAATAAGAAGTAGAGCTCAAGGTTTCTTACATCCCAGTCTCATAATTCTTAATACATTCAAATCATCTTTCTGATCAACCCAGAGCTTTAAAATCAGCTTATTTCCTTCTCAGCCATTCTCACAGGCATCCATCATTCTCTTCCCTGCCAAACTACAGCACTTACTTGTTAAAAAAAACCAACCAACCAAAAAAAGCCCAAAACATAGCCAACATTTGCATGTAAAGATTCAGATGGTTTACATTTTATGCAAGATCGCTGAAGTGGTGGTGTGAAAAGGCAGATCACAGTTCAAAGGAAGGGGTCTGATATCTTCCTTGACAGAAAAGGGGACTGATCAAGTCTGTCAGGCAAGAGAAGGAGGAGAAATAGGATGAATCTCCAAGAAAAACATAGGGCTGCCTGCCTCTCAGTGCTTCATTTTGAGAAATTTGAAGGTAAATAAAGCAAAAGAAATAGAACTCAAGCGATCCTTCCCTCTACTATCCTTCTGAGAATTACCCGATGGCAACATTTACAAAGCACAGCTGTTTGTAAGTGCTCTATAATAGTAACGTTTGTGTATCTTTCCACAAAGACATGTCAGAGTATTTATAATACCTGTAACATGCCTTTTTGCTGACCTTTCTCAGCCTGGTTTGGTATTTATCATTGAAAGATTTTCTGAAATGATTGATGTATTTGGATATTGTTTGTGTAACCAGAGTAGGAAAAGGTGTCACGTTGTTTGCAAGAGAAGGACAGGAGCAAAGGGAGAATCACACATTTCCATGGTACAAGTAACTTGTACTATTTAAACTCATTCAGTCCTGCAAGAGAAATCTGGACATGTCATAGCTTTTTTTTTTTTTTTTAGTGCCAGATTGAACAAGCTCTCTAGGGATGGCTACTGGTAACTGAAAAGAGAATGACCTTCTAACATAATATCAAGCAAGGCAACTGTGTGTATCTGTTGTCAGAGCTAGGCTAGCATATCACACTGCTGTGTGATGCTGTACATTTGGTGTCTGCCACAAGTTTAAAAAAGCAAAAGGCAGCCTTCCCACACTGAATAATTTTATTACCTATGAGTGCCACAGAGCTAGATGAAGACTTTTCAGTCATTACAAGTTTCTGGGTGTACCCTTGGGTAATACCAGTTGTGTCCCATGTCACACAGTTCAGTATTGCCTCTGCCAATAAAAAGCACTGCAGACACTTTTCAGCTGAGAATGGAGATTAAAATCCAAGTCACTATCTCAGAAGTGATACAATCTTCTTCAGATTGATTTCTCTCTTTCTTTGTGTTTTAGTGTGATTCATGACAATTTGTTTTTGTCCCTAGTTATTCAGTTCAGTGGAGTTTGGCAGAAGATGGCTGCTTCTTCACGAGGGAGTTGCACCAAACAGATTCTACTGGTAAGAACAAAAACCTCTTCTTCATTTCCTGGACACAGCTTCACCATATTTACAGAGATGTTGAAATGGGGGCTAGAAGGCAACATGGCTCAATGCAGACTGCACCACTGATTTGTTGGGATTAATTAAGAACTGGTATGAAAAGGGTTATTATTCCTTCTGTTACGCATTTATACAGCACTTAAAAATGGGGTTTTGATCTAAGATGATGCACAACTGAAATATACTGAATAATAGCTGAAGAAAGAGTTGATTTGGGAGGGAAGAATGCTACAATTTCCTGTGGATATTTTGAGTTCAAATGCAACTCTGTTCAGCATAAACTTGTTTGCTTTTGCACCAAATACAAAGAAGAGAGAAATCTGGTCCTGCTACCAGTGAGGGCCAGAGATTGAAGGCTTGGAGTCTTTGAGGATACTAGCATTTCAGCCACAGGTAACAGTGGACATTCTCCAGTGGCTGGTGCTATGCTTTTTAACTGCTCTTAAACCTACTTCAGTCCTTGAAAGTGAGCAAGTTAATGACCATTGAACTAGGCACGCACAGCTCATTATGAGCTTAAATCACTCTGCAGTATTGCTTCTAAGCAGCAGTGCAAGGTTTCCAGTCAGATTTCAAGCTGTATATGAATCAGCCATTCCTGAGTTCCTCTTGCTGAATCTTTGAATGTCCGTTGGTTACAACACTGGAAAAATGTTTGCAAGTTTGATGCCAAAGTTACCTAGCTCTGTGTGTCATAGCTCTGTGTCACTGAGGCAAGCTTAACTCTTTGCTCAATTAACTTATGCTCTACGATTTTTATCTAAAGGACCATAACCTACCTGGTTATGATTTAATCTTAGCATCTTACAGTTTTTAATATATGGGGGGAGTGAGATGGATCATTTGACTTTGTATTCAAAGGCATTCAACCACTGAAAGATGTGGGTCCAAACTTTATTCTGCAGTTTGTCACTACTAGTAAATTTCATTGTATTTTGAGTTTCATCTCCTTCAGGTTTAGTCACTGCAGATTTACTTGGGGATTCTGGTGTATGATCCTCTTCTCATTATTCTGATTGCAGGCAGATCTCTTTGTGTTTGCTTTCCATAACTGCAATAGTAAGTAGTGTAACTTCAATTATGTGGAAAAGAAAGCTGAGGAAGGAATGAGAAACTAGACTGTTTTCCTGTGAATGATTGTCATAGTTTAAATCACAGATAAGTTTAATTTTTTTTTATTTTTGCTTACACTGTTTACACTGGTATAATTCTCATCAGCATGGAGGCAGTAGTCCACCTGTGTGCAATGTTGGCTCATGTCCTGTGAATCTGTCCTTTAAAAGAAAAGCTTTTGACAAAATAGTCACCTTGAAATCAGGAGGAGATGAGCCAGATGATTATAATGAGGCCCCCATGGTAGCTTCTAAAGTATAAGTTTGTGCCAAAACCACAGGTTTTGAATGTATCAAGATTCAGGATTGGTTCAGTCAAATATTTTCTTTTAATTTATGAATGAAGTAAGAGCTGTAGGTCAAATTTACTTCCAGAGTTGAATTTTTATTTGGTCCGCAAAGGATATACCCAAGATTTAGTTTGCTGCTCCTGCTTTTTAATCCTTTCTCAGAACCTGTACTAGCTGAAGCTTTTGCAAACTAAATTCCATTTTTAGTTTAAACTTGTTTTTGTGTGAGTGTTTGTATAGACAAACACATGTATATTTATATCACTCCTATTTCTTTCCTGCAGGACTTGTAACAGGTTTTCAAAATATCAGATCAAAAAACACAACCCCACACTTCTTTTGTTTTTTCTGGGCTAATAAAAGTAGAGAGTCCTGGAAGTCTCAGGACCAAGTCTTTGAGATATTCAACAAAATTGTAGTCACTGAAGAGGTTGGAGAGCTGGAAAGAATGTCCTTGTTCCTGGATCCCTATGTCCTGTGCTGCACTCCAAACCTTTTGAAGTTTCCCATCTTTACTTACAGTAATGGTTTATTGTGAATTGAGCTGATGGATGCCTGCAATAAGAATAACGATAAAAATTATCCTTTCCCTTTCCATGGAGCTCAAACTTTGAAGGCCTCTTAGAACCTAACAGATATGAGAACTCAGGCTTGGAGCTTCAAAGGCAGAAAGTAAGTTGAAAAGATGAAAAGGTGTTCCAACCATCCATCTAATTCCCTACAGTCATAAACAAAATATGAAACTACATGCCCGTATTTTCACCTTGAACAAAATGTCCTTTGTGAAGTACACCTCAGTGTAAGCTAGACTGTACTTCTGCTATCAAAAATAATACAGCTTGTGGAGACAGTGTTGTATCTCATTATGGTTTATTTATTATGATTATCATCACCTTGGGAAAAAAATACTGTTAGCTGCAATGATATGGACACTGTCCTCAAAACTATCCACAGTAGAAAACAGAGCTGTCCATGATTAATTCAGAACATGTACACCACAGAGAGCAACACTGGGCTTTTCTATGCATTTCCATTTCTGTGCAGCCAAGTACCTGAGGGTAAAATAGGCACTGAAGTGCTGAATTGGAAGGGCAGCCCTTTGCCCTCAGAGCGTGACCACTGCTGACTCCCCATGCAAGAGAAACAAAAGGGAGCTGGGATGTTAGAGGGTGCAGATGTACAGTTGAAATTCAAAATTCTACTGCAACATCTCTATAGCCAGTATTGATGTACAAGCTGGGTAGAGACTGCTCAGTGCCCTGTGGATTGTTTTATTGTTTGGGGTTTTGTGGGTTTGTTTTTGTTTGTTTTGGGTTGGTTTTTATTATATTTATTTATTTATATTGATTATTATACATGTTGGTTTGGAAATATGCAGAGTCTAATCAGCCTGAAAAGTCAGAAGATTGACTTCCAGTTATTCTTAAGACCAGAAATCAATATTGAAGGAAAATGTCTTGAAGTCACAACTTTTCAAGGAAAGCAGGCTGTGGGGATATTCTCTCCTGTTCTGGTGTTTTATCTAAATCAAATGGTTTTGAAGGGATCACCAAGGACACCCCTGTATTGTGCAGAGAATGAGGGCTATATTCTCTGATCTAAGGAAGGCTGAGGAGTTGCTCTAATACAAACTGCTTCCAGGACTATCTAAACTGGGAGTTTTCAAGAAGGCACAGGGACAGATCAGGAAGACACAAAGTAAAGCCATTGGCATCAAACCTTGAGGCTGCACTTACTTAACACTGCTTCTTTTGACAGGCAAGTGACATCTGGAAAACTTTAAAGACTTTTAAATTAATTGCTCATTGATAGTTTAATTGTAATTTTCATACTGTCATATCGTCTGGTAGATGGTTTCTGGGTGACTGAGTTTTGTGAGTAAGCACCACTGAGCTTACTAGTTTTAGTCTTGAGAAAACTTTGCCTGCAAATGTTGTCACAAAAAACTGTAGTGTCTTTTAAAGCTGCATTTCTTATATCTGTTTCCAAGAGAATTTTCTTTTGTATTCTCTTGGTTTTGGCTGCTCCATGAAACACCCCCTCCTACTACCACCCTGGAGAAATGTAAACTCCAAAGAACAACATTAAAGCAACCTGCTGATGCCTCCTACATAACTTGAGAAAACATTCTGTGTAGAGAGAGCACAGCTTCTTGTAGCTCATGTGTATTTTGTATTCTTGTACCCTCTGTTTCATTAAGGGGAGTCTTTAACATAAAAATAGAATCTTTGTTTATTCAGCACTCCTCTGTTCCCCCTTCTCATTCTTCCACCTGCAGCTCGTAAGTGATGCCCTGACATCCACACTTGTGTTGTAATGTCAGTCTGTGGAGGATGGTATCAGATGGGGGATGAGGATATAAACTCAAACCTTTAAAATGCAAGGCGACTGGAGTCCCTAGAAAAAGGGATTTCTAATTCTCTACCTCATTAAAAGTTATTTAAGGATACATGGCTTTAGTAATGGGTTACTTTAAAACTGTCACCTCTAATAATTGCTATAATTCAGTTATCAGATAGCTGTTTACATAATCTAGGGGTGTGAAAATGGTAGACAGAGAAAAGCATAATCCACTTCAGAGTCACCTGTGTGTTATGTGTCTGATGGAAATATAAAAGAATCCACAATGCCAAAGCACTGCAGTTCCGCACTGTAGCAACAATTTTCATGGTTTTTATTATTTCTCTGGCAGGTTTTTGAGATTTTGCTGTTAAATGTACTGTGACAGAAAAATACATGAAAGTTATCAAGGTGCTTAGTAATTCTGGAACTATGCCCTATGAAAATACCCTAATTACTAGGAAGGAATATTTGAAGCAATTTTAGTTCAGCAGGGTAATAAAGAAACAGCAAGTTAATATACATGTATTATTGTTGATAGCACAGTATTTACTAATGGAGTTGGCATTAGGGGAAGTGAATACATTAGATGCTAGTTAACAGAGTTGCATAAATAATTTATCTAAATATGTCTCAGTTTATTTTTGTGATACTTGCGGATTTTCGGTATATATTCCTATGGTGGAAATTTGCTGGCAAATACATTGGTTTGTAGTAAATACAAATGTGAACACAATTGGCAAATCAGTCGTATTAGGAATTACTTTCCTTTTTCTTTCTTTTTAAAAGTGGTCCAGTCATTTAGGCTAAGTTCAATAAAGATACCCAGTGAACTGGAAATGCAAACATTTGTGGCCAGTGGTTGCAAAAAAAAAAAACTAGTCAAAATGCATGTAGTGCAATGTGACCAAAATATATATGCAGAAATATCCCATTAAAAGCTGCATTTTTACTCTGGTCCTCAGATCAAGTCATGCCTTCAATTAGAAATAATTTTCTGAAAGTCAGTAAGTCAAGGCCAAAAAAACCAAAAAAAGACAAAACAAAACAAAAAAAGGGGTTAAAACACTCATTAAAATATCTGCAAAATGATGTAATGTTTTCTTAATCAAAATGAGACATTTTCTGAAAAGACTCTCAGCTAATTCTAATCATAGCCTAACTATGAAAAAGTTGGGTGTGGGAGAAATAAAACCAATTAATCTGTCTTAAATGCTACCATAAAATGAATAGAAAAGCCCAACTAGTACATTATATACTCCAGTTATAATCACTAGGTGTATCAGTGCTTCTGATTTTTTTTTTTTTTACTTGAGTATTACACCCAGACAAACAAGTAGGAGAAATACAAAAGAAATAAAGAAATACCACTCAATACTTCAAGAATATCAGAGAGGTTTAATGATGAGAGGACTGAAACACCTCTCCTATGAAGAAAGGCTGAGAGAGTTGAGGTTGTTCAGCCTGCAGAAGAAAATGCTCTGGGGAGACCTTATAGTCTTCCAGTACTTAAAGGGGGCTTACAAGAAAAATGGAGATGCTCTACAAGTGTAGGGACTGTAGTCATAGGACAAGGGGTAGTAGTTTTAAACTGAAAGAGGGCACATTTCTATTTGATATAAAGCAGAAATTCTTTACTATAAGAGTTATGAGATGCCCAAATATATTGTGAATGCCCTATACCTGGAAGTGTTTGAGGTCAGGATGAATGCAGCTTTGAACAACCAGATGTAGTGACAGATGTACTGCCCGTAGCAGGAGATTGGACTAGTTTATCTTTCAAGGTCCATTCCAACTCAAAGCATTCTCTAAGATGACTATCTTAATTAGGGAAAAAACACAGCTCAGGTCTTTCATGCACTACACAGGTGTATCAGGCTGATTTGAAGTGAAAACATATAGTAGATCTCATTTCCAGTAAGGTCACGTGTCCATGATGTTAATGATATCTTGAATAAATTACAGGAGATCTGTCAGTTTGGTAAGAGATGTTGCTATATCTCTGCTCTGTCTCGTTTTTTTTCTGAGTATGAGGAGGAGAAGAAAGTGGATGCAAACACTGTAAAAAAGCAGCCAACCAACCATTCCCTTCAGACAGTACAAAGATATGCACATGCACTGAAAGAGAGAAAAACATAAACTGGAAAGCAGCTGGGAGGACAGATGAGTAGATGTGCCTATATTTGTGCATGTTTTATGAGCAATGGCAAAGAAAGTTAATCTTCAGAGTAGAATTATATAGTATATATCTTTTCTTTTCCAGAGGAGGCTAGATACTATATTTTAAAAGCTCTGTGTTCATTGGAGCAGCTGAAAGAATTGAAAATCAAGGGAAAAAAGTGTCAGAGCCCTGTTAAAAACTTCATTATATTCAAGCAGTTGGAGCAAGCTGGGCAAACTGTCAGATCTTGGCTGATGAGATTTGCATGCCTACCTATGTTGGCTGAGACAATTTAAATGGCATAGTATCTGGGCTGTTTACAAATGATGCTGTGTATTGCTGAACAAGACCTTTTAATCACTGCAAGGCAACTGCTGGAGGCTGACAAGGTAGCTGCCAGTCAAAGGACATTGTGACAACCTGTCCAGAAAATCATCCACCTGATATAACACACAATTGTGCCATACCTAATGAGTTGAAGTGTACTGGAAATTTAATTAAAAATATATGTATTTCATAGCTTAAATATGGTGGAGATGGGCACGTGCCAGAGGGGCACATCACATAGGGACCCATGACCATTTTCAGGACACCTCAATTAAGGAACTGACTGATGGGAAATAGCAAAAGTAGTGAATTTGCTTCATTTCCTTTTTTTTTTTTTTTTTTTTTTTTTTTTTTCTTGAATTGAATACCACACATTTGCTTCCAGTTGAAGTTTTGGCTTTGAGAGAAAGTGAGACTGAAGGTCTGAGCCTCCATAACACTGCTATTATCTTGCCTAGTATCTTTAGGCAGCTTCATGGCTGCCAGCCCAAAGAGATGCAAGGCAATCAACACTGCCAGGGACCAGAGAGAAGAGCAAATCTGCAACTGTGCCTTTCCCCTTATAATGCTGCTGCTGCTAACATTACTGATGGTGAGTAACACACATTAGAGCCCTGTGACACCGTTCAGTGCCCCTGATGTTCACCATTTCCTTACGAGAAGGGTCCTGCCCAGCCAGAGTGCAAGGAAGCATGCTCTCGGTTGGCAGTGACCAGTAAAGATCCCACTGGCTTTTCAATGGACTTGGTGAAAACCTCTGCTTACAGTTCTCAGACAGCTGGACCTGGATGTAGATCTACCTTTTTGGTATAAATGAAGGTTGAAAGCTCTCAGATTTATCTTGGGGATTAGGATTTTATTCCTGTCTGGCATCCAGATGTACAAATGTGCCAGCACCACACAGGTCACCGAGGACTGAAAAAAACCATGCAGCATCCTCTTTCTGATGCTTATATTAAAAGCTTGGTTAGACTCTTTAGATTTATACTAAGTTTTAGTTCCTAAGAAACTGGGATCCAAAATACATATCTTTCTTAACTAGGCGAGGCTGAGAAGATTGCCCAAAGTTCCACAGAAGGTAGCCTCTTGTCCTCTAAGTCTATATTAACCATATCCCATGGTCCTAGTAGTCTCTTGAGAGAACTTGTTACTCACAAGCAAATCAAGATCTGTCAGAGCAAAATATAACTCCTTAGTCCCACGTCCTTTGTTTGGCAGACTTTTACCATGTGAGAGAAAAAGTGTTCTTAGCCCTATTTGAGGGCTGTAAAGATGGATGTAAAATAGTAACTTAAATGTTCTCCTAAAAGTTATTAACTGAATTGAATCTTGACCATTTATCTGACTCTTTTCCCATCCTCCTCTTAGTGTTATATCTTCTAGTTGTGAATAGGGAGAATATTATGTTTAAGTTTATTATTCTTATATGTTTATTATTAAGAAATGTTTATTTACCTGAATAAACATTTTGGGACTGAGAGGTCCCAGTCTGATAGATGCATGGGTTGGTGTATTTTGGTTTTCTCAAATCAGCTGATTTATCTTAAAATACCATCCAGAGATACTTTATAGATGAGTCCAGACTCCCACGAGCTTCAACTTCTCTCTCATCATCCACTTCCCCCTGTTAAAGATTTGCAAAAGTAGGCAGGCATCCATATACCAATCTTGATTTGGGGGCTATTCAGTAGCAGAAGCCTACAGTGCTGCATGGGACCCTGGAATATGTCAGGTGTCAGTGAGCATTAGGCTAAGAAGCTGGTTTCTCTGTATGCACCTATAAAGGGCAGACCTTGAGAGGGTGAGGCAGTTGCATAGTAAAGGTAGCTGTGGATTTGTCTAGATCTATGTCAGGAAGGTTTCACTGCTATTTTCTGTTTTATATTTAATGAGCAGCATACTGTGTTACCAGAGTTGACTTTCTATTCTTGCTGTAAATGACTTCATGGCCTCCTCCAGAGTGTACTGACTGGGCCACAGCATTACAAGGTGCCAGAAACATGTGTCTTAACACAGTGGGAAACCGTGATCCTATTAGACTGTACCAGCAGAGAAGCAGTAAATTAGGTGGGTCTGGTCCATTGTACGAGGGAACTGAGTTCAGATGCTGTAGCTAGAGGGTACTTTCTTCCTTCTTTCCCTTCAAGCCAGTAGAATGTCTTAATTTTCCTGCAATATAAGAAAAAAAGAGATGTAGAACAGGACTATCTTAAAAATCAGGATCTAATCCTGGTAACTGGATTTTACTTGCTTAGTTTAGATCTTCATTTTTAAACTTTCCTCCCACTCAGTGTTACCAGCAATAGACACCTCCCTGAGAATTCACATCCATCTACTTCAGACTTTTAGCCAAGTTTCCCCTCCAGAGCTTCCCACAGAGAGATGTAGTGTTACTGCAGCTTTGGAGAAGGCTTGGATTGCTACTGTCCTCACAGCTGTGGGGTATGTGGACATCATGGGGTGGAGGGCTATGGATAATCCTGCTCTAGAGTTGTTGTTGCATAAAATGGTAATTTGGCAGAAGATAAACCCCCTTGCATTCCAGCTTGTCCTCGGGTATCAGAGGGACTTGGGGTGGCTAGGCTTAGATTCGGAGTGATGTCCAATTTGGCATTATTAGTCTGGTTGCGTTGAGTGTATCTGAACTCTCATGGTTCCATATTCGCTCATAGCACCCTGCACTCACTGTCTAGTCGTGCTTCATGGTCTCATGCAGCCAGTAAGGAGCTGATGGTGCCTAATGAGATACTCTTACAACTGGCAGCATGAATAGTGCAGTTTATTGAAAGCAACAAAAGTATAGGTTCTTGTGGATTGACGTTGATAAATTCACTGTCTGTAAAAGCACGCACACAAAATGTGTTAAAGAGCAGCTCAGTTTCTGAGTTTTCTGAGTTTCCCCAGGGAAATACTTGGAAAATCCACATCTTAACCAAAGGTGTCCCTAAGGTGGGGAAGTGAGGTTCAGCCCATTGACTGATCCCAGGAGTCAGAGATGATCAGTGATAGTATCTGCCCTGACTTGCCCATGATCATGTCTTCCCTGGCATCCCCCTTTTCTTAAGCCTTTTTTATATTACTTTTCACCTTCAAGGTGGAGCTTGAGTGACTCTAGTCATAAACATCTTTTTTGTTTGGTGTAAATTTCTCTTGCTTGGCTTTTAAAGGTATAGGTGAAGAAAATTCAAAGCACAGGCTTGATGAGGGGTGATCACACTTTGGAGGCAGGCAGCCTTTGGGACGGAGGTGTGTTTTGGTATTATAATGACATTATAATGAGCAAAGTTCACACAAAGGACAGCACTTTGTCAAAAAATAACAGACCGTTGGTCCAGGGTGGCAAACAGGCAGCTTATTAGTCCTGTTTTACCATTGAGTTCCCATCTCTGCTGTGATTCACAGAGCTTGGCCATGGAGTCTTCACTCCACCCCACCCCCCGTGCTGTTCCCAAGCAGTGTTACCCAGGGAATCACTGTGGAATGGATTCCTTGCATACCAATTGCATTCCACTGTGGAAGTTTCTTTGATGTTATACCTTTCCTTAATGTGTGAAAAATACTGTACATTTAATACGATTTTAATTTCCAACTCACCTCCAGTCATTATTCCACAGCTGTAAAGGAAGTCGAGAGCATAAGTGACTCCCCATGGCCTAGAAATCACACCACTACCCCCATTTACCTACTCATCTATTTTAGTGTTAGCAGCAACAGGCACCTGTTTTTCTGGGTCAGTGTTGTGAGGTCTCACAAGTAGAAGTTGGGCTTTACTCAGAGCACTGCTGTCTTCCATCAGTTCAGAGAAAAGGTGACAGAATAAAACTTACCATAGGATGGATTTGGCCCAGTGGCCATCAGTTGAATTGCATGAAATTATATCATTTCATCTAATCACACAATGTGGGAAAGAATAGTGCAGAGATGTAGCAGGGAAAAATGTACTTAGATTATTGTCAGGAGAAATTTATTGGCCAGATATAAAGAAATGAAGTACTGATTTATGCATGTAAGGAATCTGGCCCTTTGTTTCTGAAACATGGCAGGAGAACATGGTTAAGAGCTGTTAAAGCTAGAAAGAAATCTTTAAAGTATGTTCTAGGGATAGTAAAATCTGTAAAATTTCACACAATAGAAACTGAACTAAAGAACCACAAGAATTCCCTGCCACACTAAGCTCCCTGGGGCAGAATCACTGACCTCTGCAAGCAAAAAGGAACAGAGTTGTATGCAAACTCCTCATGGAGTCAATATACTAGTAAAAGAAAAAGGAGCCTGGAGGACTCTCAGGCTCTATTTTTGGCTCTGCCGCATAACAACTGTGTGATCTTGGTCAAATCAATGAGGTCCCTGTGCTCTTGACTAATCACTGGAGTTTATAAAGCTGAGAGCAAAAATTTTTCTCAGCCCCTATTTCTAACTTGGTCTACTGGTCTTGTACTTTTCCATAGGTCTTGAACAAATCAGTAGCATTTAAGGAAGGTTACTTAAAGGTTGATTGTCAAGTACTTTTGTATCTTTGGACAAAAAGCTCTCTGTTCAGCACTGTACATTACTATTTTTATGAATAGTAATTAGGATTTTTAGAGTGTTATAGATGCAACAGCGGAACCAAAAAATTGATGCAACTGAGGACTCCATGAACGTCATCTACTGTTGTAGTTTTCATTCTGTCTTTAAAATTAAAAAAAACATTCACTAAGTTGGAATAAGCTGTCAATTTTTTAATATGAAGTGGCAGGATGTGTCCCAGAGGCGGTGGGGTAGCTGGTTTTGTATTGGAAAGATTTACGATAAGGGATTCGCATGAGTGCTGAGGCTAAAGGAAGATAAATCCCCAAAGGCAAATTCTACCAATAATTGAATTACAAAGCCATTATCATGTGCTGAACAGAGCAACTTTATAGCTCTATTGTGACAGGATGAAGCTTGTTAGAATATTTATGTTCATAGGACAACTTTGGCATAAGGAATTCTAAGAGTATGTTCTCTCTTCCACCTGTCTGTGGCGGCTAATTAGTCTTTCTGTGTAATGCAATGTATGTTGAGATGAATGTGTGCTCAAATTGGAGCTGGGAAGAAGAAATGCTGAAGGTCATGAGACATCTCAAAATAAATAGCACATTAAGGACAAAGTCATCTGCAGAATACAGCTAGAGTCTAATATCCAGAAAGAGAACTGGGACAGGTTGTGGGAAAGGGAAAAGAAAGCACACAAGCAAATCAGTTAGTTTGTTACTTTTTTGGATTGTATTGCTCTGCAGCCACTTCTAGCCTGCTCAGAGTCAGTGTCAATAAGCTCAAACTGGACAGAACTTTGTGGATGTCATTTCACCCACCTTGGTAGAGTCATGCTGTTATCTGTAATCTGCTGTATTGCTGTATGAACACATCATACCTGTTTCTCCACAAAAGAAGACAAGGAGTGGTCATAGGAGTCCTGATTCTGCACTTGTTCATTTTCTCTGAAATGTGGGAAAGCTGCATAATATCTCTGTCCCCATATAAAGAAGGAATGACTTTCATGCTGGTTCTCTCTGTTAAAAGGGCATAGATCATTTCTGTTTTTCTAGTCTTTCATTCTGGACTACTTATGTTGAAGATTCTGTAAAATAACATTGTATTTTATTGCTTAGCTTAAAAGACCTTTGATCTTGGCTGCTGTGAGCATGTCTGATACCAGGAGTACATATTAAAAGTTTGCCATCAAATTTTGTGTGCTTGTAGTCCCAGATACGGTGTGACTGTCTCTGAAGTCAAATAGTGAAAACCAAAGGCACCCAAAGCTACTTTCCAGAATACACAAGCCCTTGAGATGGAGCCCTTATTGTCTGGTGCTTTGAGTTCTTTGTTTATGAAAATTGGTAGTTTGAATTTAAGTACAAGTGGAAACTTTTGCTCTCTTCACAATGATGCCTTTTTGTAGTACTAAGAGGTCTGACTGCCTTGTAAGCTTCATCAGTTCCCAGCATCCATAAACAATTGCTTTTGTCTCCTGAAGTGAAAAAAGATAGAAGAGGTGGAAACCCCAGGATAACAGGGTCTCTATTGAATTTCCTTGGCTCAGAAGAGCTGACAGGCCAAGGAAGCCAAGGTTTTAGAAATGTTTCAGACAGAGAAATGCCAAGAGGTTGGTCACTACAGAAATATGCCAACTAGCGTTTGCTGTGCAATGGGCAGTGCCAGACTGCTTTTAAGTCAGCCTAGTTCTAAACCAGAGGATGATTTGGGGTCTTTTTCTGGTGCTGCTTCTCACGATGGATGTAGAATCTGTAATTCTGCAATTACTGCCCTACAGCCAGTGATACCGATTTGTGAACCTTTCAAGTGTAGATGACTACTTAGCAGGTTTGATTGTGATTAACATTTTGGGAAGCAATTTTGTAATAGGACTGTGGGGGTCCTACATTTTTCATAATGTGAGCATCTTCTGCATAAAGGCAGTGGGGTCACTGCCTTACACTTTCCTTGGCCTTTTTAAATCCTCATTTTCCCAAAAGATTTTTTTTTTTCCCCCCTCTTCTTTTTCCCATTTTCTTTTTCTTTTTTTTTTTTTTTTTTTTTTTTTAATGTCCAGACAATTATACCAGGAAATACATAAAAAGCTAATCACGAAAATACAATAGGCGCCATTGAACAGAAAGTATTGCAAGCATATCCCTGGTATACTGAAGTTTCAGGGAGTATTACAGAAAGCCTGAGATTATAGGGATGGACAAAGGACATGCTGGCATTTTACCATAAAGTGAAAACATAGACTGTAGCAAGAAAAAAAGTTTGTGGATATATGAGTGATTAGTCTTTGAGAACAGATGCTGAAAAGAAAGAACCGAATTGTGAAATACGAGAAAAAGGTTCTGCTGGCATAGCTAACAAAAGTTGCTTAGAATAGGGCATGACAGAGTTTTGGATTGCTGTTCAATTTTAGAGAAACTTCTGAGAGAAATCAGTAACTGAGTGGGTCCCAGATTGTTGTTCATCATTACCCCTATTCTTTGCAGGTTTATAAGCTATCAAATGTGCAGCATTTTTCCTTGTTTAGCTTGTGAATTGTACATTGACCAGGATGCACTGACCGTGTGCACAAAAGATAATGAAGTAGAGCAGGCAGTTGTGTCAAGTTAAAAACACAGAGTTTGAGGCTTTGGAGTTATGTAGGGCAAATCCAGCACATAGTTTCCTTCTTCCACATGTGTAGCTTGTATATAATGATCACTCTAGTTTTGGTATATGAACTTTCAAATCCAGTCATTAGTCAGGAATGCAATTTCTTTGTAATCAGGTTTATTAATGTTGTTTCATACTGGCCTTGGGCTTGACACTGTTACTTAATACTACTCAGGCTTGTAGAAGTATATTCTCCTTCTCAGTTTCTAAGGATCATCCTTTTTTCCCCCCTAAACAAATGAAAAAGCCACGAAACCTACTAATAGTGTAGCTGCGTGTTCAGTAGTGTTGCGATAGATGTGATTGACATGCTAGAAATTTAACATTTCTGATGTATATTCCACAGTTCCTAACACCTGGTTTCCAGTAAATGCTTTAAGAACTGATTGTTCTATGCATTTAAAAGGATATGTCTGTCTTCCTACAGAGTGCTTGTTCTCAGGTGCAGTGCAGCCAAGGGCATGGTCTTTATCACCTGTGTGTGCTCATTGTGGTCAGGAATGTTTCCTAAGCTGTCATACATGTCATATAGTAAATAATAAAGCTGAGGTGACCTATACAAAATATTTCTCTCTCAGATAGAAAGGAGCCCAGGACATTAATTCTCTTTCCCATTTACATATAATCCATAGTTTATCTGTAATTCATGTAATTCAGGCCAATGCCATCCTAGGATGCATCAAGAGGAGTGTGGCCAGCAGATCAAAAGAGGTGATTCTCCCCCTTTGCTCTCATGAGACCTCCACCTTGAATACTTCATACAGTTCTGGTGTGCCCACCATTAATGATAAAAAGAGAGGAAATGGCCTCAAGTTGTGTCAGGGGAGGTTTAGTTTAGATATTTGGAACAAATTCTTCACTGAGAGAGTGGTTAGGCACTGGAACAGGCTGCCCAGTGAGGTAGTGGAGTCATCATCCCTGGAGGTGTTTGAAAAACAAGTGGGTGTAGCACTTGAGGCTATGGTCTAATGGATAGATCGATGTTAGGATGAAGGTTGGATTCGATGTTCCTAGAGGTCCTTTCCAACCTTGATGATTCTATAATTCTGTGATCTCTCAGGTCCCTTCCAGCTTAAGCCACTCTATGATTTTTAAATATAATAAATTTTTAAAGGTAATAAGCATATATCAGATCTGTTGTGTTACCTCTTTGGGACCTTTATGTGATCACATGTAGGTGTCTGCAATGTAGGTGTCCAGACATCATATATTCAATGGAGAGAAACATCCCTTTCTAGCTTAAAGTTTGTGGTTTTTTTTTTTTTTTTTTTATGAAGTTGCTTCTAATATCATTCAGATGAATGGTGCAAAACTGCTTGTTTCTCCTCACTGCCTACAAAGAGAGTTGAGTGTGATTAGCTCAGGGTTAAATATCTATAGTTTGCAACTGGGTAAGATGAACATTATGCAGCTTTTCAAGTGGTATGGAGGGATGTATAGAGAACTATTATAGGACTACCATGGCATGAGACAGAGTGATACCAGAAAATGTGACAATAAAATTGTGGTCAGTAAGGTCTCAGCAGAATCCAGATGAGAGTCATATGTTTCTGGATGTCATCAGTGTACAGCTAATATTGATCTGAGCAGGTACTTATTTGTATTTTTACAGTTCTTTGCAACTAATTGTTCATATTATCATTTAATATTATGGGCCTGTGTTCTTGTGCTGTCACAAGTAAATTAAGCCTATTATATATCAAAGCACTAGGTTGTGTATTTTCTAAGGTAGGAAGAAAGATCTAGAAGACAGGAAGACATGATTATGGTTCTTGCCTCTACCTCAGATGTCATGTTTGACTTTAGGAACTCCCTTAGATTCTCTGGGTGTTAGTTTTCATCTCTCTTTGTTATCGCATTTCTAATTAGCAGGGGTTAGGACATACCAAAAGAAAGGAAGCCCTCCAATAGATGAATAATGTTTATCACCAGCCATTTTTCAGCCATCCTTGTTCTCTTCATCTTTGGTACAATAAAATGGCTTCATTCTGCCATGAGTTGAAGCTTCTGCAGTCCCAATACTGGTTGTCATAGTGTGAGACTAAGTAATAAGCAGGTCATTACAGCTGTAGCCTTCTAACTTTCAGGGCCTGGTGGGTCCAGATATTTCTACGCTGCTTTTAAGACATTTCAGAGTTTGATATAAATTATGGCTCATATTTCAAGTGAAAACAACATTGACAATAATGTCCCATCCATCAGCCATGCCTAATTCTGAATTAGCCATCTTTGCCTGAGATGATGCTATAGGGGTGTTTCTTGAAGTCAGAATACCACTGTGAGGAGGAAACTCACAAAGCACCTGACTGTAAACTCGCAGTCTTTAACTAGGGCAACAAGTTCTTTCCTGGATGAATACCATTGTTACGTGACTCTGAAGAAACAAAGTGTTCAAATCTGTGAAATATAATCCTTGGGTTTTTTGAGAGTTCACATCCCCATGGAGTTGTGTGAGGTCAGGAGGAGGAATGCAGTGACAAAGCTGTACTGGGTCTTCTGCAGTAGCCCAGTTCCAGGTATGCTTAAAGCTTGCTGAAATACACAAGAATAAAAAGGAGACATGCCAAATTGCAAACTTAGTCCTTCTGCAGTTTTGTAGAACCATTTGTCACTGGCATCTATATATCTGAACTGTAACTAGCAGGCCCAGTATTTTGGCCCTAAATCTGATGATGATAGCAGGTAGAGGATAAATTCCCTAGGAAGGTACTCCCTTCACGCCCACTTGGTGTCATTTATCAGGAAGCAGAGATTTTAAATGGAAGTTGAGCATTTAGCAGAAAAAGACCTTGCCATAAATGTTATTAAAAATGGAAAAGAGGTGGAAGCAATCCTGGCTCACGGTCTTTTTTGAAACTTCCAGTCCCCACCTAAAGAGGAAAAAAAAAATTAAAACCTTTTCTAGCTAGAGAATTGTTACAGATTTTGTCAAGCAAAGCCAAGGATTAATCAGGACACACATAGTCTTGTTATTGTTAACATTTCTATAATGGTTATTAGTTAATGTGCATGATGATTAAGGGCTGGAGCTGCCTCTGATTGCAGACAGTGGGAACTGAATTAAGGTCTAAATCACTATTTGAACCTCACTTTTGATTTCCTGAAAAATAATGAGGCTTTGAACAGAATAGCATCTAATTTGTCTGTCACTGGAAATGAATGTTTCTCTTCCCTCATGCATCTATTAACTTGGAGGTCAGGCACAGCTAACAAGAAACTGGTTGTTTAACCCTTAGCCTTAATCTAGGACTAAGACTTGGATGATAGGACCAAGGCCAGAAACACGGATGAATTGTCAGAGATGCTGAGGCCACTGTACAATGGGATTGACACATACTTGCAGTCAGTACTGTCATAATTCAGACCATCCATCAAAGCACTGGCCTTTTGGACTGTCCCAGGGAGTTGTCAAGGCCCGCAGTGCCTATCCAGGGGAACCTCAACAATGGAGGCAAAGCTTGAATCCATAAACCCCTTATTTGCAGGGCTTAATGTCTGTATGTTGTTAATTCAGAGTGAGCAGTCATTTTCTGAGTCAATCTGACATTTCTTTTATTAATGGAACACTGTTTTTATTAGGTCAGAAACAATAAAATGTCTCAGGATTAAATTTTTTTTTTTAATTCTTAATTAATGAGGGAATGTTGATAATTAAGAGTGTCAAATAAGATGTGCATAGAATGCCCAATATAAAGGCACAGCTATAACTAGTGTGCTGGCCAATGCTATTATCCTATCAGTTAGTCTTCTGTGTCCCACTCAGAACTGAAATGCATCCTTCTGACCAAATCAGGAGACAAATGAAAGTGTTAGGTGCCGACAAGAACAGAAACGAGTCTCCAGGTGGAAAGAAGTGAAGGGGTCAGAAACAAAGAACTCCTAAGTATAATGGCATTGATCTGATAAAATGCTAGAATTTCTATGAAATTTTCAAGTGTATATTAGGGAAAACTCCAAAATGCTTTCAAAATGATCAGCTTTTCTTGAGTATAAGTATAGCTAAATACGATCTCCTGTGGAATTAGCATTGCAGACATTCATGGTATCTGTTGTTTTTAAGGCCTTTTTATCAATCTTGTCTTTCACAGGTCTATCATGGAATCTGGTAGAGAGCCTGATCTTGTGCACCTGGAGGCAAAGACAGTTGATGGTCGTAAGTAGATCAGCTTCCAAATATTGTAGTATTCTGGACTGCTTTTGTATTTTTGTAATCACATAAGAATATGATGGAATTCTGACTTCCCTTTAGTGATTCACTTGTTTAATATGAGTTTGACTGTTCCAAGGCAGGTCTGTCAGAAGAGAAGTTTTTCCAGGAAAGCAAAAAGTTGGGATTAACAAGCTGCGGAAAGAGCTGAGAACATTGTAAGGAAGAATAGGTGATAAAAAGTAATTGGAATTAATATATACTGCATTTTTCTTTCATCCTACATGACTGTTATTCATGGGAACGTGGCATTGGAGAGAAGTTCCTGTGAGTCTAGCTGCTGCTGTTTCACACAGTACATAATATCACCTTGTTCATACCTTTGTAGTTTTAACTGACAAGGGATACTCTGCCTTAGGTACTACCTTTGAAAAGACCTAATTTCTCTCACATTAGAAACCTTTTAATACCAGCCTCGGTGTATTCTTTACTGCTGTTGCTTGTCTTGTCATTGTCTTTCATCAGCTCCTCTCTCAACATCCTCCTCCCTGTTTTGCCTCTCGAGGTCCTTTTCTCCATTCCAGGAGCCTCCTTTACTTGCAACTCCAAAATGTTCTCCTAATTGGCTGTAAATTCTCTCAGGCACCCTAGGCCACCTGCTGGCCTTTTCTTCTCCCACCCGTGCTTCCTCAAGGTGCATCTTTGAGCTCCACTGCCTTTGCAGATCTTCCTCCATGAATTTCTTTTCCCCAACATTGGATTGCCCCAGGCAGGCATCACACCGAAAGCCTGGCTGCCATAGATCTAGTCATTGCAATTCCATATTGTTTCCCCTGTAAATAGCAGCTTTGCTGCAACATAACAAGCAGATTTTTACCATTTGCAATATGTCAGTATTAATGTTGCAGTCAATTAATTCATTTTAAAAAGGATACAATTATCTTCTGAATTGTAGCCCTAGATGAAGTGCTGTTACTTAGAACATTTATTTTGTCATCAGAAACTTAAAAACTTCCTGAAAAGGTAACTGTAAAGTAATCAGCTTAACTCATTGAAATATAGCATGAAAGAGAATTTCTTTGGAAGATGAATTTTGAAAAGAAACAATTGTGATAGAAACCATAAAGTTTTAAAGGTCTTTCAATTTCAAGGTATGCAAGATTAGTAAAAGTGAAAGAATGTATTATCTCTACTTCTTATCATTTGTGATCTCTGATTATTAATTCTCCTCTCAATTTCACTTACCTGAATGTGGTGGCAAGGCTGGGAACATGAAGCTTTTTATTTCTCAGGACTTGCTAAATGAGAATGAAATATTCTAACAGGACAATGTCTATTTCAGCACAAAATGTTACTGTTATAAGGCATTAAGAATTTGAGGTCATTGAGATGAAGCACTACAATTGATGTTTAAGGAGCTGTATTCCAGTGATGCTTTTGAGGGATGTTCAGCTCACAGTGAGCAGAGAAAGTGCTATGCTCCAAATGCTTTGAATGGTCTTGTTTGAGTTCTTTGGCCATAATATGAACATTTTGCACAGCTGTAGCACATTTCTCCAAAAGTCTTCTTGAGTACTTAACAAATTGTTAAGCTTTATTACAATTCTTAAGGTGAAAACCAAAAGATAGGTAGATGAAACTGGCCTCATTGAGGAGTCAGGCTTATTAGCAAAGAATTGTGGAATAAAATATTCTTATCAGCTGAGCTCTAGTAGTTAATTCCGCACACTTGCATTGGCTTAGTTCTGAGGCGGCACAACCTAAATTGTTCTATTTAGGCAATGACAGAACTACTAATGTAAATACAACTTTGGTGTCAAACCTTTAGCAAGTGGTGACCCCTCTTACAAACCAGTCATTTGGATGAAACTTCTGCTCCTGAACCAGGAGGTCCCTGGCTCAGCTCATTAGCAATATAAGAAAATGTGCTGGATTTTCAGTAAGTGCATGCCTGTTGTTCCTTGGTCTTCAGCAGAGGACTACAGTTGGTAGTTGGAAGCAGTAACCTTGGAACATACCACAGCATTTTTTAGACAGAAAGCATTTGGTAGCACTGCAGCTCACAAGATTTTGAGGCTAAAAATATTCACATGGTCTACTACTCTAGTTACCATGACCAACTTGGTATATTAAGGTCTCTTGGCTACTAGACCCTTTCTCTAAGTACTAATTCAGTCTCTTTTTACTGGACAAAGTGGATGAACAAAACTTTTTCATCTGGAATGAAGCAGGTCTGCCAGTGGTTGGTGAGGGTGTGAAGTGTGCTGAAGTGAGAAAGATACTCTTTTTTTCAAGTTGAGGGTAATTTGCAAATAATTTCTTGTGGGTTTCCTGTGATTTTTTTTTTTAATGTTCTTACATTTGCTTATTTATACATTCTTTGGAATATCTCTTTTGAAAGTAAATCAAGTGTAAAAATTCAATAAAATAATTAAATTTGAGAAGGTAGACTTGCCAAAACAAGGCAGGAAGAAAAGGAGTTATGTGGAAACAACCACACAATCTGTATAATAAAGATCCTGAAGTGGAAATACAAGAATTAAGCAAAAATCTTCTGAGCTCAGTACAAAAAACAAAAAAACTCCCTCATTCTTCTGCTGGTATCTTTTCCAGCAGAAGCTGAGTAGCACAACTGCAGTTTAAGTGAAAGAAGTAAAATGCATCAGAGTACAGTGTTAGCCCATCTCCCTGTCAGGGTTGTTTGAGAATATCTATCAGAAACAACTTTCATATTGGGCTTTCCGTGCTAGAACAGCAATAACTTTCTATCTGTGCTTCCTGATTATGGTCTGTCTGTGCATTTTATTTATTGTGTTTATATACATTATGCAAAGGTTTACAAGGACTAAAATAGGAGTCTCATAGCGGGCATATATCAGTACAACTTCAGTGGTGTGTTGATTTACACCTGCTGAGGATCTGGCAATGTTGTACCTGAGCATGCATTCTCCCTACTTTTTTTTCCCTCTGTGGAATCCAGAAAAATCTGGATTCTTTCTGAATGCTCCATGTCACATTAAACTGGGGTACAAGTAGTGGTGAAGAAAATGAATACAGACTGTGCAATTTAGTTACATTGATGGAGAAAGATTTGCAGGGCTAATCATTGCCATTTATGTTTTTAATCCTGTTGTGTAAATTTTGGAGAGCACAAGGTAAATTTTCATCTGGTCAAATATGATGGTTTTATGTATTTTTAAAAGGCTTCATGCCCAATCCAAGTCAAGCTGGGATGAAGAGTACAGTGGTAAAACTGATTCTCCTGGTTAGAAGAAATTCATATGAACCTTATCTCACATTTCCATTTGTATGCTTGGGTGTCCCTGGTGTTTCACGTTGATTTTGGAACAAGATCAAAGGCAAGCCAGCAAAGTCAGTGGGAATTGTGGATATTTTTTTTGCCTGGTTTCAGGTCAACACCCCCCAGTAAGACAATTAATCCCCTACAGTTCTTACCCACATGATAAGCTTCTCTTTGTTACATTCACCACCATAGTCAGCAGGCAGTGTGACTGGTGAAAGTTAAATCTAGTTTTGCTCAAATGCAGCTTGAAGTGCTTTCAGAAGGTATATAAACTTAATGGCATGTGGGTTTTAAGTTTGTAGAGAATACCCAAGTCCTGAAAGATCCTTTATTAATGTGCTTATTGAATTTGAGCTAGGGAGGGTTATCCTCGTAAGGCTGATTCAAGCTAATTGTCATGGAAAGTCATTTTTATTCAGGTGATGCCTACTGAGGGATCCAAGCTGTTGGTAAGAATTAGAAAGATGGTTTCCTACAAGACATTTGGACACTAACTGGGTACCCTCTGTCCCTCCAGAGAATGGCAAAGCTGACTCAGAGAATGCCTAAGTGACAGTTTCGATAGATGAAAGTCAAGAAAACCAACTGTTACATTTTTGAGTTATGCATTTGCTTATGTATGTAGATGCCAATTGATTTTGAGTAAAGTTTTTAATTTATGTAAATTTTTTTTTTAAGCCTAAATGAAAGAATTTAAGGGGTTTTCTAACATGCTGGCAAAAATTTAAAGAGCTTCTGACATTTAAGAAGTATTTTTGTTTCCTTTGCTTTTCTTCTGCTGTCCTGATTTACACAGCAACTTTTCTTATTGAAAGGTAATTTAGGTACTGACCAAAATTAGGTGCAAGACCAAAGCCTCAAACTGGGGTCAGCAGGCATGTTGTGCTTGGTGATCAACAGGGACTGCGCATCTGACCAGTAGTGTCTGAATCACAAAGTTGTGCTAGGACTTGAATCTCTGTTTTCACAGAACATTGCTAGTAGTAAAATAATTACTGTTGTGGCAAAAACGAGTAGGCAACCTAGCCAGTCTTGCTAATATAGCTGGAGTGGTGAATTAATTCCCATAGTGCCTAAAAACTGTGCCGTGGTTTATTTTTCCTGATTGTGATTAGTATTTTTTCCTGACCATGATTAGTATTTGCCCTGGAGAATGACATCTCTTAGTTTCTCTAATTATATCCTTATGCCAGAAATGGCAGAGGATGTACTTCCCTGTGTAAAGAAAGATTCCTCACTCTGACATGCAATAAAGAAAGAGTAGCAGCAGAATAAAACCAGATTTGTGAGTAGTAAATGGGATGGCTTCATTTCGCTGATGTTCATTACTGGTTAATCACTTTGTAGTTGCTGAGTCCTGCAAAGTTGTGAATATATTCCCATATCCTAAATGTTTCACAAGTCAACATTCTGATGGAAATGGATAAAGAACAGTAATTTTGTGTGTTTCTTTAAAAAAAAAAAAAAAAAAAAAAAAAAGAGGTAGAAAGATTAATGTATGGGAGAACGCTTAATTAAATTGTGGAACTCGTTGCCATTGGAGCTTGTGGATATTGAAGGTGTACCTGGACTATCAAGGCACCTGGACAAATTCTTATAACCTTTTCTAGGCTTCTGTTATTAGTCACTGTTGGAGAGGGGTTACAGGGCTGGGTCTTTCAGTGAAATACGTTGACTACCATTCTCTTAGGGTGCATTAGTTACAGGATGCCAGTTATCCTTCAAAAGCAGAAACTATGCCTAATGTTTAAGCTGCTCAGTAATGAACTGGGATAGTCCGTGGTAAATCTGGAAGACAAACGAGTCATAGATTATGTGGACATTTTTTGCATAAACTCCCGATTTGTCCGTAGTGGATTTATGTATAGAGAGGACACATCCTCAATTAATTAAAAAATAAAAATTATTCATTTGCAGTGAGTACAGTGAACATTTTCTCTGACTCTACTTGTGATCAAATAACATTTTCAAAAGATATTAATGCAAGCTTAGACTAGAAAGCAGTTGGTATTAGGGTTTGATATGTCATCCAAAATAACACTCAGAAGTCCTACCCTGCATTAGGAATGGATGTGAAACTTTCCTGTATACTTTTGCAGAGGCTTGCCCACCTCCAGTAACCACTGATGACGTTTGATCTCCATCAGCTGAGTCAAGAAATGTCTTTGAGACAGACTGGATACATTTCCCTTGAGAACATACTAGCATGGAGCTTGAGCTAAGCAGAAAAGACTAAAATATTTCATGGCACTGGGTCCCACTGGCTCTTAACTTTTGCAATGTGTTAGTATTTGCAATTCTCTTTCACCACTGCAACAGATTAATTTTTTCAGGGGTTTCTCTTAGAAGATGTCTCCTCCATTCTTGTGTTCTGTGACTTTTCTTGCTTCCCCTTTAGAAATAGCTGCCAATCCCCAAGAAGAATTCTACTCTAGGTGTCTAAACCTGTCAAAATCAAAGTGTCTGGGGGTGTAAGAGCTGGGAGTTGCTATATTCTTCTCTCCAGGCACAACAAGACTTTTTTTGTTGTATATTAAAAACAGCAGCTGTTGTTGGAGGTGAGCATTCTGGAAATGAAAAGCATAATGTCCTAATTACCTATGGCAGGGAAAACATCTGTGCAGGAAAACTAATGAAATTAATTCCAGAGCTTAGCAACCAAATACATTAATTGACATTAATTAATGCTAAATTACAAATCTCTGCCAATGGAATCACATAAAATGTCCATGACAATCAAATGCCAAAACAAAATCTTTGAGTTAATGTGAGCACAGCAAAACTTCTTTAGGCAAAAAGAGGGATCCAGGTACCGCAAGAAACCTACTTTTCCTCTTTCTGTTTCCCATGGCAGAGGGAGCTTTTCTTGGCGTGCAGATCTCAGGTTTGGCTGTGTGGGAGATTAGCTTAAGCAGTTTCAGTACTCTGCCCTTTAGTAGTTATTACTGGCATTTTAGAATTGAAGCCATGGAGAATTGCACTGTAAAAGTTCACAGGAATTGCCTTAGTAAATCTTCATCAATGGTACAATCACTGCAGCACAGGCTCCTGTGATCACAGCAGAAATAGACATAGTCCCCATTCCGTCATTAAAGCATAATTGAAAAAACTTCAGTCAACTGTAATGGATGTCAACCTGGCCTGCTCTTTAAACTCTCTTGCAGAGATTCCTCAATCGTCTTTGCTGGCTGTCCCAGCAGCACCCATTCTGTTAACTCCCTGTTCTCTCAGGATAGATAACCTGTTTGCATGAGAGTACAGATGGCTCTATGGTGGCTGATTTGATCCCATGTATGAAAAGCTACTCAGTTTTTCCACCAGCTCAGGGTGTAGTGGGGCCAGCCATTTCAGCCAATGCTGTTTTGTTTAAGCTTGGGATTGCCAGGCACTTCACTCAGGAACCTTCTTCCTGAACATCCGCTCAGAATGATATCCCACCTGGAGTATTGTATCCAGCTCTGGAGGCCTCAGCACAGGAAAGACATGGACCTGTTGGATCTGGTCCAGAGAAAGACCACAAAAATGATCAGAGGGATGGACATCTCTCCTATGAAGAAAAACTGAGAGACTTGGGATTGTTCAGCCTGGAGTAGAGAAGGCTCTGGAAAGACCTTATTGCAGCCTTTCAGTACTTAAAGGGGCCCTATAAGAAAGATGGGGACAGTCTTTTTAGCAGGGACTGTTGTGACAGGACAAGGGTAATTGTTCAAAACTAAAAGAGGGTTGATTCAGATTATATGTAGGAAAGAAATGTTTTACAGTGAGGTTGATGAAACACTGGAACAGGTTGTCCAGAGGGATGGTAGATGCCCCATCACTGGAAACATTCAAGATCAGGTTAGACAAGTCTCTGAGCAACCCAATCTAGTTGAAAATGTCCTTGCACACTGCAAGGGGGTTGGACTAGATGACCTTTAAAGATCCCTTCCAACCCAAACAATTCTATGATTCTGTGAATATGGGGGCAGATAGTGGGGGACTGTCCTTCATGAAACAATAGACTTAATTAAAAAGGGAATTGGTTGTGTTGCAGGTGAAGAGATGTGTTCTCTGTCTTATGACAAGGCAGGGACAAGCTGCACCACACCGTACTGTTGGATGGTGACAGAGGCTTTGGCCTTCTTGTCCCCCTTCTTCTTGGGAGCAGAGGAATAAAGGGCTGAACAGCTCCAAAAGGGAACTTTCCTGAGATCACTGGAATGAGCAGGCTGGAGTTACGTCGTTCCCTGCCCTCTCGTGGCTATTATGGAAAAAATCACGTCCCTCTGAAGGGAAATGCATTTTGATCATGCTGTCCGAGCTGTATTAATTAATGTTTTGCAGTGAGCTGCAAAAGCATAAAATGTTATAAACTGCACTGCCTAATAATACTTAGCACTTTATATATTCCAAGAACTCTGCAAACACCAGGGTAAAATCATCCCTCATCAAAGTTTCCTGAAGGTTCATTACCCTGCATGTCTGTCTCAAGCGGAAGTCAACAGCCCTTAGAAGCAAGGAGAGAACTGTCGAATGATAGATTTTAATTAAAATCAAGATTAAATAAGAGATGGTAAAAATCCATCTATTTCTATTTCAGTGTAAAATGCTACTTCTCTGATCAGAAGGTGGTAATTATATTAAACAAGGAGCTGCACTTCTTCAACAAGGAAAAAGATTAGAAATATTTCTAACATTAAATGCCATGGAGTGTTTCTGCCATATAAGTGCTGATGCTAAAATGCCAAAATCCTTCTTCCTGTAAATCACCTTTGTCATTAAACAAAGAGCAACTTCTTAATTGATCTGAAAGAGCCCAAATTGAATACTGTAAATCCAGTTCTGTGTTCTAGGATAAATTACTACCATTAAGAAATTCAAATTATTTTTCCTCAGGTGATGGATTATGAGATGAGCACCCTGCAGTGCTTCAGAATAGGAGATGAGGACATCCCATACATTGACAGTGGATGAAATGGCTTTAGGGCTGCATTTAGGCCATTTACTTTGAAACATATAACTGATTGAAATTGCTAAGGCTTTGGTTTTATTCTTTACCTTTCAGATTCCCAATACATCACCTGCAAGATGCAGAACTGCAGTGAAGCCACTCGCAGCAAACCCTTTCCAGGCTATATTGACCATAACTCACTGATCGTCCAGGATGATTATGTCTTTGTTCAGGTGCAGAACACCCCCTTCTCTTACTTAAGATTTTATATGATATAATTTTCTCTTCAATTCCTTTGCTTGTGTGTGCATGTGTGTTAGCCGCCAACTAATCAAACAACACTGGATCCAAATAATAAAGTCGTTGAGTGGATTGTAGCATTTCATTGCAATGCTAATAGCGTTCCTTTTACCCCTACTATCTTGTCACTGTAGGGTTATAGAGTTCCTGCCTGGAGCATCCACCATATGTACCAGACTGATCTGTGCCACTCCCTTTGATCTCATAAACACTCTAGGATTACTGCTCTAACCCCCCAGCTTGAAGTGATGTGTCAGTCAGCCACTATTACAAGGGAGTAGGCCAAAGCTCTTTTGAGCATGAGAAGGAAATAGAAAAGGAGGGAGGGAGTCTCCAGAAGAACCAAAGGAGGAGTAATCAGGCTCTATTGTTATGCCTCAGTTGTGATTGTGGTGAAAAGGCTGAAGATGGGATGTACTCAGCCAAGCTGTGTTCCAGGTGAGAGCTGGTGAATAGATCTGAACTACTGTGGGTTTCATTAGGCTGCTGCCAGTGTCCATTTACCAAAAGCTGAAGAGGACAAAAATAACAACAGATTTGCAGGGAACATGGAGGTGAACTGGAAATCGTTAGGACTAAATGGGTCTTCCAGACAGTTTATATTATGCCACTTTTGCGAGTGGAGGGAAGAGAAAGGACTGATATTTTAAATCGGGTGAGTTGATTTCTAATTACTTTCAGTTAATGATCTCAATCGTAAACACCAATCTAAATCATTCACAAATAAATCTGGGACATAAGTTCCCGAATAGCTTTTATGCCTAGTGTCTCCGAGGCATAAATCGAGGATAAGGATAAGGAAAACAGGGACGTGCATCACTATTCAGCCCTACTGTCTGATTTCAGAATGACTGTGTATTTGTCACACAAACATCAGTGACGCAGGAGCTGGGGAGTTACTCTTCATATGTGAATTGACTAATTACTTCATCACTGATGCCTTGGTTTTGTGCTTTTCAAGATTGTTCATCTTCTCTGTTCTGACCTGATGTTATTAAACAATGTAGAGAAGCCAAACCCTCTGCCTCATGTGAAGTCAATGCTGGGGAGATTGTTTACCTTTCTGGATAGCCCTTGTATTTTGAATGCATTTCTCTTTCTGTGTATAAACTGTTTTGTACTGTTCCCAGTGATGCCTAATTTCATCTTTGTTCCACCTCCACACTGGCTGTGTCATGTAAGGAGGAGCATGTGAGGAGAGGCAGCCTCTTATGAAGTTTCCTTTAATGCTCAAGGGAACTTTCCACAACTTTATATATTCATATTTGTAATGAGGGTTGAGAAGGTCTAATGTAATTTTTTGGATTTTAAAAGCTCCCGTTTTAATCCTTAAACTTCTTAGGATTATTAAACAGCAATAAACATAACAGGTCAAAGTGATAGTACTTTCCAATCATTAGTAATTGTTACTTACATGTATGAAATAGTAATTTTGTAATTCCTGGAAACAACCTCTGCTTTGTTTGAAGTAGTCCATGAATTTACTGTTGGCTTGTAATTTAAAATGGGATTCTTCAGGTGGTTACTTGCCTATCTGTATGTATCTGGCTAGCAATGAACAGCTATGTAACACATGGCGTCTGATACTGGACCCTGCTTTATCCCAGGCACTGTTCTTCAGATGATGAATAGCCCTATACCAGACAGTAAAGGCTTGGAAAAATAGTTTAATGCCTGAGCACCCTCTGTTAGCCTTTCCTAACTTCTTTGATCTCTATCTAGTTTTTCTGCAACTAAGGCATTTAGAATGAGAATTAGTATGCTCAAAAGCATGAGGATAAGGGAACGTGGCTTTATTTCTCCCACTACACTGTGTTTTGTTTACAAATGTACAGTCTCTTTTAAGCAATGCTTCTGGCCTTCCTTCCCCTAACTTTTGCCCAATTCCCTTAAAAAAAAAGAAGCTTTAAAGAGCTTTAGAATAAGAAATAGTTCTAGTTAACCTGGTATGAACCTAGCCCCTGTTTATCTTTCATTTTAAACCACTGTAGTGCATTTTAAAATACGTACTACTAAAGAAAAGTCTTGATAAGCCCAGATATTGGGCAATTAAAGCAAAGTTCTGTATGGAGAATCCCTAGGAATATTTGTTCTTCACTGTCTTTCATCCAAGGATTTCAAAATACTTTACAAACATCGATTATACTTCAGCAGCAGTGGAAGCCAGATAACATTGACAGCTTTTTTCCTTTCTTTTTTTTCCCCCTTTAATAGGTGATACGAAATGAAACCTCACATTGCTCTAACCCAGCATTTTCAAGGTCTTGTCATCAGTATTTAGGCACTTAAAAAAAAAATGGACAGATGCACAAAAATACCAAATTGACCGAGCTTCTCCTGCCTCCAGGAGCTGTGAATGCTTAGCTGATCTCATAACAGATACATATGATGGCTTGTACAGGGCCACACAGGAACCAAAGCTGGAGGCAGAAATAGAAATCAAGCATCATGTCTGCCAATCTGCTGATCTGAGAGCCTACACAGCAGCCTTGCAGGTAGTGAAGAACAGACTGTTTTGTGGTAAGGCAGAGGAGGGCTGTGGTATCAGTAGGTAACATAATGGCCCGGTGAAATAAGGACCTCACTTTTCCCAGACTTTCACCTGTAATTCTGGCCTTTGTCTCTTTGCAGAAAATGGGACTCCTTTTGCTTTCTTTTTCAGCTGCTGTCAGCTGGATCAATGTTGTAGTTATTCATCAACTGTAATAGTGCTGCAGTTTAAAGCCATTGCCACCAACACTCTGGTATTTCCCTTGACAGCTTTTGCTTGATATTTTCCCTGATAATAAAAAAATATGTTAAAAAATTCTGATGATAACTTTCCTGCTTCTCTCATAGTTGACATCAGGAGGAAGACCACATTATTACGTTTCTTACAGGAGGAATGCATTTGCACAGATGAAGCTGCCAAAGTACTCTTTGCCCAAGGTAGGTTGCTGGAATGCCCATATGCACCTACAGATATTTTGAATATAGAGAAATTCTTGAATCCAACACAAGTAACTGCAAGATGATATGAAATGAGTGAAAACCTCATTCTTCTTTAACAAAACATTTGCAAGCAAGACAGGACTGACAATAAAGTCAGCACTTTGTCTAGTCAAGGACATCAGCATGAAATGTAGACAGATACCACAGCCCTTGTCAATTACCATTTCTTTATGGTTAGTTAATTAAGTTTTGGAGGGGACTCTCTTTTAATTCTTTTTTTGTTTGGTCTTAAAATGCCCTTCTTCTGTCCCTATCCCGTGTTGGTTGCTTTTTGTGCTGTGCCTCATTAGCAGATTTTAATGGGAACCAAGCAAAGAGATGTCTTTGTGTGTCTGCTCCATATCTTCCCTAATTAAGAACAATGGTGAATTAGCATTGGAGCTTGAAAGACTATTGCTGCCTTCTGGAGCTCAATTTTTTTTTGAAATATATAAAATGTTAGCTCTGTTTTAAAGAAATCACCATTTTGCAGCTGGGCTTCTAATGGTTTCTTAACAAAGACAGAGGATTTCTTTTTATTATTATTTTTTTGAGGCCTTTTAAATCTTCATATAGTCTGGTACTTCATATACTCAAGGGTAGAAAATGATCTTATGGATTCTTTGTGAGATCTAACATCTGGAGAAAAATGTACTTCTGGAAATTAAGCAAGGATTGTCAAAAGGAAAAAAAAAGAAAGTGTAAAGTCAGCCTTTTCCTAGAAATTGAAAGTCAGGTTTTGTGGGTGGAAATATTTAAAGGGATAATGTAGCTAATATCAGAACTGGCTATCTTTGATTCCTCAGCCCAACTGACCTGTTTATAGTGGACTGACTAGGTGACCTTCATATAACTAGACTACAGCTCAAACCCAGGCCTTCAATGCCATACCTTACCTACTTTCCTCTTGTACCCTTTGCTGCTGTTTACATCACCTGAAAACCCAGTTTACATGATATTGAGGACCCTACCAGAAGCCATGGTATCTTCTTGACAAAGGAGACCTGTGGTCTTCCCCAAAATCTTCAGTCATGTTTAAAGATAAGTTGATTTGAAACTTCCTGTCCAAGCAGGAAGGAATTACTCTGTCAATTCACATCAAATTTTAAAAGGTTTTATTCAAAGTAGCCTTTGTTGTCTCCTTTAGCCTGCACTTCCTTTTCCAACTGTCCATCTTCTCAAAATGATAACTGGAGAGCCAGGGAAAATACACTACAATTAAACTGCAATTTGTTCTTAGAGAATAGGAACTGGAGCAATATATTCATGTTATCTGACCCAAAGAAAAAGGCAGGTATTTAAGGAGATAAGATGCTTTGTTACAGTCTCAGAATATCTTCAAAGACCAAAGTGTTACATCTGGCTTGGAAGGAACTGCAGTGGAGCTGTGGCTGTCTAGGAGACTGCTATCAAAGCAGGATAGCTGCTTTTATTAAAAATGCACAAAGTGTTATACTATTCAAGGATTTGAAACAGCTTCTTTTATGCCTAAATTCTCTTTTATCTCCTTCAGCTAAGAAAGAGGGGCCAAATATGGTAAACAGTACTAAGCGACTTCTGGAATTGAAGATGGAAATATCAAGGTTTTTGTCTTTGTTGTCACTCTTCCTAAACTGGAGGGGGGTGACTGCAGGCAGTTTTGGCACATAATACTGCTATTCGGACAGCAAATCAAAACAAAAATATTCTTCTTGTTGGCATTGATAGCCTGGTAGCCAGTTTGATTAAAGGCCTAAATGTACTTGAAACTCTCTCCCATGCAGTAAGATGCCTGCGTATGTGCATACAGGTTGTGTTAAGCCTGTAAATAGTCTTGAATGAGACCTGTTGATTTTCTGCAGTGATGATGTTCTGTGGGTTTGCAGTGCTTATTCTGTACCATAGCACCACAATGTTGGTTCTGTCACAGATTCTATAATGTCACTCCTGATAATTACCTTAAATGTACACACAGGGTACATTCACTCCATTTTAGACCAATGCACTGGGCCAACATTTGTGAGTACTGAAGGAAGCCAAGCAATTTCTCTTTCAAAAAGATCTGTCCATAATTGATGCTGGGCTGAATATTGATGGGATGTGTGTGTGTACCTCTGTTTTAAATTCATGACCTTCTTTTAACTGAGGATACACATCCTGATGGAAGAAGCAATAACCACAAAAAGATCCTTAAATACAGACCTTAAAAAGAGCTGACAGTCCCAGTAATTGACAGGGTAAAACAGGCATTACACATCCCTGCTATTTATCTTGCCAGGGAGAAAAGTTCCTGACCAAGTGCATAAAGGGCAATTGAAGCATGTTTAGTAATTCAGAAAGCCTTGACCTTTAGTCATTTGAGTAGATGCCTGATCAAACTCATGCACAGCATTGTGCTCTTACTTTTCTCTCTGGAAAGACAAGAAGGATAGATCGTAGAACTGCATATTAATGTACTTCCACTGTGTGCTGGAATAGAGATGAAAGCTCAGGCTCTCAGTAGGCAGGTGAATGGGGAGCTCCTGAAGATGACAACTCTTTGAGAAAGGTTTTCTTGCTTCGCTTTCCTATCACTTTTTTGTATGGAGGCAAAATGAACATCTGTTGTAGTAGTGGAAGATGCAGTGAAACTCTTGCTCCATATCAAGATGAAGGCTGTCTTTTTATATTATTCCTCTCAAAAAAAAAAAGAAGCAACCCCCCCATGAAAAAAAATACAATAGAAGTTAATATGATATGCTGATTAATTTTAATTTTCCCAATGTGGAAACAAAAATATTCTTGATGGTAGTAAAAGACCCCTTTGATGCTCTTATTCTCATCCCTTTCTATCAAAGTTTTACATTGTTACTGCATCTATAGGACAAGATCTTTTTAAAAGGAAAAATGAATTGATCCCCAAAGGGAAACAGTTGGAACACTATATTTTCTTATTTTCTGCACTATGTATATTTTGCCAGTTCTGTCTTCATTCTCTGCTTCTCCAGACTTAAATTCCTTTAGCCGTTCTGGGATCTTCTTTAGACTTGCATTTTACAGCATAATCTGATCAAAACTCAGGAAGCATCTAGTGAATAAATTAACTTAATTGTTTTTTAAGCATTCATGAAATTGCCTTTAGTTTTCCTTAAGCTGTGCTAGTCAATGTTGCCTGAAGCACATTGGGAGCACCTACTCATGTAGATCTACCAGCAGATTGACTAGAGTGAGAGTCTGAAAAAAGGAGCCTCTGACAAACAGCTGCACCAGTAACTTCTACTAGCACAGCTGACACTGAGAGTGGATATCTGTTCACAACTGCAATTAGTACAAGGCAGTGAGACTTTGCTTTTTCTGTTGCCTCAAGATTTTAAACCAACCTGTTCCTCTACAAAACCAGCCTGTCTTTGGGATACATTTTTCTCCGAGTAAATCAGGTGAATATTCGTCCACTCTGTACCCAGATCTGGATTTAGATGAATAAACAACTGTTATGAATCTTAACTTTGTGGTTAATACACTTTTGAATTTGTAGATCAGATTTCTTCATTATATTATTTTTCATCTTTACATTATAAGGCTTCACCTGTAAGTATTAATTCCTCCTACAAAACCACAAGAAAGTGAATTGTCAAAGAATATTAACAGGAGGAAGACATAGCATCAGCTTCCAAAGAGTGTATTTTCTGATAACGTTCCCAGTTTTGCATATAGAAAGCCGTGGCTGAGATTCATGGAGGCAGAATAACTTTGGGATATCTGCCCAAAGCAGACAGAACAGACGAATCTTCTGGGTATCACCTGGTGCTAAGAAATCTTCATTTCTTTTCTTACCTCCACAGATTTTTATGGCACCAAAGAACTCTGCATGCCTGTGCTGGGCAGATAGAGCCTGGGAATTTCATTATAAGATTCTCTCTCTTGGTGGCTTTTTCCACTGGGTAATAATTTCTCCAGGCATTGAAAGAGGGAATCAGGTTTAATAGTTTGGGTTTTTTCCTTAATGATGCAACTTTTTATTGCTTCCTGCCTGTTGTAACACACAGATTAAAACAAAACTTCACTTATAACACTAGTGATCTAAATACAGTTATGCCCTTTACATCTAGTAAAGATTAGGGTTGTCTTTCTGTTATGTTATTGAGGGTGGTGTTTAGCACAGTGGTCCACAGGCCTTGGCTTCTAGCCAACACCATCATTTGAAATAATAAATAGCAGCAGCACTGCCTGCAGACGTTAACCCATTAGATCCTCCTCATGTCAGTTCTCAAGCATACTTGGTTTCTGAATGCTAGGCAAGAAGCAGATGTTTGAGATGCTGCTTTTTTCTTCTTCTTCTTCTTCAAAAAAGAAGAAAAGACAAACCACATTTTTCATATCTGCACTTCCACGAATTGCTCAGGTGTGAAAAAAACCCCAAACAAAACAAATGAACACCCACCACCCCTCCTCAAACAAAGTGCTCATTAAAATAAAAATGTTGGTAGGGGGTGAAAAGTGCTGCTGTCTAACACTATACTGCCAATGTAAATGTTCAGTTAACACCTCATCATTTAATTACTGCTTTGAAAATTGGCAGAAGAGAGCTAGTGTGAAATATTCCTGGATGGATTTACCCACTTACAGGAGCATTGTCTACAGTTGCCACTTAAACTCCAGCCTAAATATATCCCTTGCTCCTCCACAATTACATTGGTGCCTTTGGAGATGACAGAGCAGAGCTCCCTCTAGTAACCTTCCTCTCTTTTCTTTCCTCAGGACATGCATGTTATCAGCACAGATGAGAATCAGGTGTTTGCAGCTGTTCAAGAATGGAACCAGAATGACACGTACAATCTGTATATCTCAGACACCCGAGGGGTGTACTTCACCCTGGCCTTGGAAAATGTCAAGAGCAGCCAAGGGCTGGAGGGGAATGTGATGATTGACCTCTATGAGGTATGTCATGACTCCAACTATCTCATCCTTATTTCAAGAGCTCACAATGCCAATACTATTTCCTTCTTACACATCAGTCTTGTAATATGCATGTCAACAGCAGAGACAGAAGTGACTAGTTATGTAGTTTTTACCTTCCTTTTATCTCAAAACCTCAGTGCAATCAGATGAGGTTCAAGGATGGGTGTTTTACAGGTGTTGAATTTAGGCCAAGGCTAACATTATGAATGCATTCACTGCTGTGCTTTTCTGTAGGCTCTCAAGTGAGGAAAAGATCATGGCTCTTTCATGCACAGGTATGCATCAGAAGATGTAGCAGAACAGTTCCTCCAGTATCTGAGAGGAACTCTTAATTTCTCAGCCCAAGCTCCTGCTGACAAACAGTGGTCCAGCCTATGGCTCTGAAAGCTCCAAACACTGAATAGCATAATTTTCCAATTCTTGTTGCATTTCTGACAGCCTAATCTCTTGTTTTAGAAGTAAGGAAGGACAGCAGTTTTCAGCTATTTTTGTCACCTTCCTCAGCTTGGACTATTCTAGGAACTGAAGTGATTTTAGATACGCCCTCTTGGGACTATATTTTCATGAGTATGGAAATTCTCCTACCTCATTTTTATGTCCCTTTTGCCCCGATCCTTTTCCTGACAAGTACATTCTGCTTAAGCTCACCTGTAAAAAGACCAATTTACATTGTCTTATATGACAATTGATCCAAAGAATAGGACTTTTAATGTGCCCTTGTACTTCTTTTGCTCTGCTGCCTGTTTTACTTTTGGAGACAGCACTCAATGAAGTAGAAATTCAGTCCTCAGCTGCTGTTTTCAGAGTCAGCTTCTCTTTTCAGGTCTCCTCCAGAAGATTTTCTGACCATTTAGAACAAAGGCCATGAACTACAGCTGAGTTCCTTTGAAAATGAAGATGCTTCCTGTATTTCCCCATCGTCTGAGTATTAACTCTATTATATAGTTCGCCTTCAGCTGTCCTTTACTTAGAAACCACTTTGAATTGTCCAAACATAGAGCTCAAGTATTGTATGTAAATGCAGATGGACTGTGGGAGGATGGGCACTGGCATTTCAGTCATTTGGAGGTTTTTAATATTAATCTCTGCATCGCTGGCAGCCCATGGAAAAAATGTTGCCTCTTACTACTGTCAGCTTGAGAAACAGTTTCACTGCTTTATGCAAAGGTGTCCTACATCCCAGGGGGAAAGAAAAGCCTTTATTTTGTTTTATTAGGCTGACACCACACAGTAACCTGGATTGAAATTGATGGAATCAGACTTGTAGTGTCATATCTGCTGATTATCTAGATAGAAAGAATATTGGCTGACACTGAACCTGGCACAAACCTTCCTTTCAATTTGACGTTCTAGCTGGAAGGGAACAGAAAACCATCCAGCGCGATTCTCCCAGTAGGGTTTTTGGACATGATGAATTCTCTAGGGGAATGGAGATGAAGACAAGAAGAAAAAAAATCCATAGATAAATCAAAAGGAAGTGGAGAGATTGCAAAATGAGTCCTTTTGCAGTGACAGTGGTATATTTAGAAAAGCAAGATTTGAGAAGATGTCAGAGGAAGACCTGTTTAATATGCACATGTTTGCATGCGTGTTTGTCAGGTGTTAGAAGTATATTCTTCCGTTTGCATTGTAGTGATTGTGTTTGTGTGTGTAGATTCCTAGACTGATTCTCTATCAAGCATAAATCTGCTCAGTGCTGTTCAACAGGGAACTGCATTGGCCATGAAGAGAAAATAGAAGTTCTTTCATGGTGCCTCACAGGTGCCATCCCTTCTCTTCTCCTGTAAGTCATCAGAAGCCTTTAACTCAGAGGTTATTATTTCAGTGTGTGGGCTCTTCTGGTGCTGGAGCTTGTAGAGGATGAGGAGACCACTCCTAGAGGGACACTATTTACCTTTCTGTATGTTGGACAGAGCAGGGTAAAAAAGAGCTCTCTTTCCACCACCTTCCAGTGCCACTTCATCAGTAGCACACTGGACTCAGTATTCAGTGGGTCTGCAGCCACAAAAGGGCTGTCCTAGAGCTTATCTCCTAGAGCAAGGGAAGAGCAAGAATCCTGGGCCACTGGGTCTGAATGCTCTTTCTAGTTCCTGCACCTGTCCAGTGATGTGGTATAACTGTGCTTGGCTTTGTAGTTGGACTAATCCACAGCAAGACAGTCCTGCCTGTGAGAATCAATGCCTGAAGTGTGATAACAGGCTGTAAGGAGACGTGTGTTAGGGTTAAGCTATGGTGTATATGCCTGGCACTCCGGGACTTGGTTTTTTTTTTTTTTTTTATCAGTATGCATCTTGAATGGGAGGTATATGTTTGACGTATGAAGTCGCTGATGGGGAAAGAAGGATGTGTTTTGAGTTGTGTGTTTGAGGGTCTTGTATAAATAGTTCTAAAACTGTAGACAATGCATTTTGGGCCGTGAGATTTGTCTACAATGCCTGTGTGGGAGCTGATGGAGTCCTTTTCTGTCTGCATGACCACTTAAGGTCATGCACTTGCATAGGTCTTTCTCTCTTGCGATTGTATGAACAGCAGGGATGAACAGATCATTGTGTGTCATGTTTGTGTATATACAATAGGTGTATCTTTTCCTTCTAAAAACACACAAATATATAGTGTGTGTGGTCTTTTTTTAAGATAAAGCTGTACAAGACTGACAGTATAACTTACAGTTTGCTTTCTTAGGAAAGGATTCTGAGTCCCAGCTCATGACTAGAATCATAAAAAGAAAAATTCACAGGATTTCAGGACACATTTATCACCCCATATATAAAATGTTCTTTAATGATTTATGGCCAGTGTATTACGGGAACTATATAATACAACCATTTCAGGACAACAACAAAAGAAAGCACAAATGGAGCTATAGGCTGTGGCCTCTGGTAATAAAGGCAGAACTATGTTATTTTTCCAGCCCTGTCTATTTGTGCAGTATCACTGGCAGACAGAGTACCCTTGTCTTTTCAGGGTGCCTTTATACTACACCAAAGGAATCCTGAATACTTAGTTGGGTGGGACCAAACAATCCAGCTAATAAATAGAAAATATTATCTTTTTATGCTTATATCAACAATAAAGTAGTTTACTTAATTTAAAGACTACTGCCTATTATAGCAAGTCACGTCTAAGTCTTTATGTAACTTAAATGAAATTCCGTGACGTTGCTCAAGCAGGAAAGTGCTATTCAGAATGACTAAGTACAGCAATGTACTGTACCAATGTACTGTACACTGGTAGTCCCACAGCATGTGACTGAAAGTGCAATAAGGTCCTACTCAGTGGGAGTCATAGCATCCAAATCCAGCCACATAATTATGTCAGTTGAGCTGGAACAAACTCTGAATCTGCTGTGTAACCATTTGCTACGTGATACCATTTAAGTAATAATCTCTATAAATATAAAAGGTTTTTATGAATGATTCTGTGTACTAGTTCTGTATCGTAAGAAGAGATGGGGTGGATGACTGAACAGGTGTGCTGGAAACCGTGAAGTTTCTCACTTTCCCCTGCCTCCCAATTTCACATCCTTCTTTATTGCAGAACTCAAATTGCAGAATGACAGCCTAACAAATTCATTCTCAAGCTGCAGCCACTATTGGGCTATTGATTTTCAGTGTGCTGAGAAGATGGGAACATTCTGCAGTGTGAGTTGTGGTTTGAGGTTGACTTTTTTTTTTCTCCCCACTAGGACACCTTTGGCTTGGTTCCAATGTGAGTCTGTTATCATGACATCTTTCCAAAATCCTGCTGTGGGTCTATGGAATAAAGCTGTTGGGTGAAACACTAGGAAACATAAAAGGATGATAATTTAATTGTTACCTCTATAACTAGTGTTCTGGGTGGCCATGCTTGAGTCACCAGTGCTATTGTTTCCTCAGAATATGAAATGAAAATAAAAATACCTCTGTGCCCCAGCTTATCCTGTTGAAACACTAATAATTACGAAACACATTGGGATCCTTAGATGAAATGTCTTAGGCAGGATATATGAGAATAGAAGCACTGAACCACAAGCTTACGTGTGTGTGTTGCCATTTTCTTTGCAAGGACAAAAGTGCTGCTGTTGCCTGCTTCTGAAGTGCAAGAAACAAATAATGGCCGTGTATGTATTTCATCTTTCGGGGCAAAAGATGCCTGCACAGTTGAGAGATTGTCACTTTACAGATAATGCTATCAAGATCTTACCATGTTCCCATGCTGATTCTGAAATATGAGCTTTCTTTCTCATTTGTCACCTTTCCACCTCTGATGGTTTTATATTATCCCCAGCACCTCAATTTGCCTTCCTTTGATACTCCTTGGCAATTCTTGCCCTGATATCTACCACCCTGACACAGCCACCATATCCCTGTTGGGCTTGACAGGGCAAGAGAGACACATGCACAGAACCTGCATCTGCTTGATCTATTTTTCAGCCATGTCAATTTTTCCTAGGTAGCAGGGATAAAGGGAATGTTCTTGGCTAACAAGAAGATTGACAACCAAGTGAAAACTTTCATCACCTACAATAAAGGGAGAGACTGGAGTTTGTTGCAGGCTCCAGACACTGATCTGAGAGGAAACCCTGTTCACTGTCTCCTAGTAAGTACCTGGGGGGGACCTTGGGGGTGGTAACATTGCAGAATAATCTTTTTCTACCAGGTCACACAAGAAGGAGAGGGCAGCTCCTCTCTCTGTTCATACTAAAAGTGCAGTGCATCAGGCTTGGGATGGCAGGTAGTATTGCGAGAACTGGCATTGTAATTTAGCTTAGTTTAATTTCTGGAACAAAAGGAAGCATCATAGATCAGCTTCCTTCTGCACAACGGGTGATCTTTCCTTAAACAGCAGGTGAAGCTGGATGCCGTTTCTGCTCGCAGTTGATACTCTGGACACTAGATGGGAGGAGTGAGCTATTGTAGCTCAGGAACGTGATAGCTTGAGACTGGCTCCAAGGAAAGGAAAACTCCGATTTCTTTCAGGCCACTCTGTTGGTAGTATTACTATTTATCATTTTCTCTTTGAGCTCAGAAGTGAGAATCGACACATTCATTCAAATATAGCGATGTGCTGGGTGTATATTATATCTATGTACTTACTGATATAGATCCACAGATTGATGAGTCTTTAATCATCATTATATGCACAGAATTTCTAAGAGTGAAAGTGAAATATAAGCAGTGTGAATAGAATTGGAGATCTCTGACAGATTGGAAAGGTTAGGCTTTTTTTTATATATTTCTCAGTCAATATAATCTATATGTGGTAGTGGAGTAATACTCAGAACCCTTTGGTCTTTGGGATTCTTAATAGCTTTCATATTACACAAATTCTAACATGGTTCCAGGCAGAATCAGGAGTGCTGTTTAGACTGGTCTTCCTCCTGCTGTCCTGTACCTGCATGTTCTTTTCCATCAGGAAAAAAAATAAAGTTGTATCTTGTTTTGAGGCTGCAAGTTTGTTAGAATGTGAATCAGTGTTATATTTTCTGCATTGTGGTAAGTAGCTGAATGCTGCAATAATCTCTTAAGTGAACCCCATGCATTATAGCAAGAGCAAAGAATAAGTAACTTGATATTTGAAGCTGTTCAAATAATTTTTTTTTTGATTAAACCAAAATGCAAGCCTTTAATTTTCCGTTCGGTTTGGAAAAAATAAATAGAAAGGGCCAGGGGTCAAACAGGAGAGTTATTTCAGACCAGGACTAAGTTTGTTTGGGTTTGTTTTCTTTCTTCCAATTTTTTACAAAATGTAACTAAGGGAATTTTAAAATTAAACCTTTCTGTGAGATGAAAACTGAAAATATGGCATTCATAAAACTTTACAGACATAAAACAACTGAATTTTTGAAGGAGTCTTTGTTTTTCAAATAAACTGTAGTCTAGTTGTAACTGAAATGAATATATTTGGTAAAAAATCCACACCTTGACTTTTTCAAGTTACAGACAATTTTATCATAAACCTAAGACTTTCATTATATGTTATAATAGTGTAACATCTGAGGGGACTGGCATGACATAAATAAAAACCATGCAGGCAAGTAAAATAATTAAATTAAACTTCATTCTTCTTCCATAAATGTGAAGTTTG
Organism: Megaceryle maxima; assembly: GCA_024605025.1. Classification (NCBI taxonomy): domain Eukaryota; kingdom Metazoa; phylum Chordata; class Aves; order Coraciiformes; family Cerylidae; genus Megaceryle; species Megaceryle maxima. Next base: position 71,744 of record JANHGN010016453.1, read on the forward strand.
AGCTCTGAGAAAAGGTCTTTCTTGATGTTGTTGTGCACTGATCAAGAGAGATCTGACTTGGTTATAAATGAGCCAGAGGTACTGCTCTGTGGGGTCCTTTTGAAACAGCTGTTTGCAGGAACTGTGTATTACAGTGTATACAAGGGTGTGCTGCCACTGTAGTTATCCAGGATATAGTGGAAGTGGTCATATGACTGCCTATAAACCAGGACTGAGTGGTTCTTAGGGAGAGAGGGGATTAGGGTTCCCTTAAGCCTTCTCATCCATACTGTACCTGCTACTATACTCATGGGCACCTGAGAACACAATTAATTTAATTTAAAATTAGACCACATATGCTTGAATAAGCTGGAATTCTCATGAGTGTGGTAAATTTGAACAAGCCAGGGATGGGGCCATGAGCAGGGGCAGAAGTGTGGGCACTTGTAGGGACACAGTGAGAACTGACCCAGAGAAGCTCTTGGTTCTCTGTGGATTGCATTTATACCCTGTAGCTCCACTATGCACAAACCACTATTTAAATTTTGATTAATTTTTATTTTTCTTTCTATGCAACCATGTACTTGCTCTTAGAATTGCTTCCACCTGTGCAAAATTGATGTAGGCTTGACATCCTGTTTGCACCAGAAAGCAACCACTTCTTAAATGCTCTGTGACTTGGGCTGGGGTAGGCAGCTCAGATCTGTGGGCATCTGTAGAAATTGGTCCATGATTTCAGGGTGGAAAGGGGCAAATCCTCAACCATGTAGCTCAGTCTTTCCCCTTCGAGAAGGAGAATGAAAAGGAACTTAGCCCATCCTTGTGATAAGGCCAGAGAAATGTCTAGCCATGTTGAATTTTCCTCAACACCAGGTAAAACAGGCCAGAGGCATCTTCATTGTCCAGGCAGGTCTGATCACTCTTTCATGCTTAGGTTGCCAAGCTGGTGGAATGATAGCAGAGCAGGGATCATCAGCTGAGCATACAGGATCTCAGGTAGTCAACCTGCAAATTTGCAAGAAAGCAAATGGATGAAATCTGAACTAAGTTGAACTAAATTGACTTTCACAGGAACAAGCAGGCTGCCTGCAAGAGAGAGGGAGGATAGTAATACAGAAAATGCACCAAAGCCACAAACTAAAATAACAACCCTGCAATCTGATTTGAGCTTCACACTTAACAGTGAGGAAAGGTGAAGGCAGAATCTGAAATGCAAGAATTCAAGGAATGATAGAGAAAAGACTGCAGAAGTTGAGAGTGGTAGGGAAACTTTCAAATTTTCAAAGCTGGAAAAGTATGTGTCTAGAAATATGGGATCCATAAGGGTGTTCTGCTGAGAGAAAAGGCGGAGAAGTGGAAGTGTCCCCTGCTCTGAGACAGTTCTGTTCCTTGTCAATGTGACATAGCTGTAGTATTTAAATAGTTCACAAATTCCACTCATCTCTTTAGCCACACTATCTACACCTGTATCACCAGAAGTTTTACCTCCTTATAATAGTTGCTCCTTTTCTTCTACAGCATCCTTCTATGCCATGATCTTGCTTTCTTTTATGGCTTAGCTAACTGAATTCTTAATACTCCATTCTACATCTAGTTTAGCTCCCATCCTTACTTCATGGCAGATACTAATGCTTTCATATTGCTGGTAATTGTCCCTAGGAATAGCTCAGGACACAGCAATGATGTATGTTCCAGCTTGTTGGCAGAATGGGATCTGCTCTTTCCCAGAGTGACAGGGTGCTCCCCAGGCTGTGAGTGCAGTGCTGTGTCCTCTGTGCATTTGGTCTTTAAACATGAACTAAAAGAAAGTTAATGCAGAAATTAGTAGATAGCAGCTAAGTTGGCAGATAAGAAGGTTAAGAGGGAATCTGGCTGAAACACAAGGCAAGGCAGACGGAATCATCCCTCTAGTGACAGTATGCTCGAGGTGTTTTTTAAAAAGCAACTCAAAGACTTTCTTTAGATATTTTTGTGAAATGTCTCTGAATAATGAGGATGGGGAAAGCAATGAAATTTTATCTAATCCCAAGGTTTTATCTTTCTTGTTTATACCACTTGTTTTCTAAGCTGAATACACTTAATCTTAATAAATTATCTGCTAAGTTTTTATATCCCAAAGATGCTGGTTTTGTCTGATACTTATCTTGTGCTGAGAAGTGGTTAACTGGGGAGTAATTCTATCTTGCAAGTTATGGGCATCTGTCTAGGAGAGTTAATCAATTAGCTTTCAAGGATGGTCTTGTTGTTATAACATAGGGATGTATCTCAGGAGAATCTTGATTCAATTTTTAGGCCTATCTCCAATTTCCTTGAGCAAGTAATTTATTTTCTCTGTGCCTCCCTTCCCCAGACATCTGTTTGTACACTCCCACATTTTGTTTGCCTTGTCTAGATGGATTATAAGGATTTCAGGACAAAGATTCCTTTCTCATAAGAGGGAGCATTCATGCCATCTGCTACAGAATAATTTAAGGATCTAAGTGAGGAGTTTTGAGTATATCTCCTGGAAGTGTTCCTCTCTCTTCATTTCTCCTTGCTTTTGCAGGTGAGAAAATACTGTGACTACCCTCTAGGCTTGTGAATGGTGTCTAGCATCATAGAATCATAGAATGGCTGGAAGGGACATCTAGAGGTCATCAGGTCCAACCTCCCTACACAAATAGGGACATCTCTACCTAGGGCACGTTGCTCAGATCCCCATCAAGCCTGACCTTGAATGACTTCAGGGATGGGGCCTCCACCACTTCTCTGGGCAGCACATTCCAGTGATCTATCACCCTCATATTAAAGAACTTTTTTCTAATATCCAGTCTAAAGCTATCCTTTCCTAAGTTAAAACCATTGCTTCTATCATTACAAACCCTTTTGAATAGACCTTCCTCTGCCTTTCTATAAGCTCCCTTCAGGTACTGGAAGGTCACTATAAGGTCCCGCTGGAGCCTTCTCTTCTCCAGGCTGAACAGCCCCAACTCCCTCAGCCTGTCATCATCCCTGTGTTACAGTACTTTGCCCTGCTCCTGATCAGGGACAGTCACTAATAGCTGATTTGTATGTGTCATGCTATTGGAGACAGTTGAGATGGGGTTTGTAGAACAGTCAGGATGTGGCTTTGTGAGTATTTATGAGAAATGAGACTGGTAAGGATCTTAAGAATAGAATATAGAAGTGTTAGCTTGAAAATACTAGGAAGCAAGTAATGAACTCCAGCATGATTGTAAGAACTATGGCATGCTTTTTCTTCTGCCTAGGCTGTAAATGGTCCATGACAGTTGTTGTCTTTCCCTTGGTGTCTGTGCAGCAGTTAATGCAACTAGGTACCAGGCAATGACAGGGAAGCCAAAAATTGGTGATTCCAATTATAATAATGATTTCAGTAGCCTGTTGGTAGCAGCAAGAAGGATAAGGACAATTTATGGAAATTCTAAAAACAAAGCTGAGATATCTGTATATGAGTTAAGCTGGGCAAGCTAGAGGAGAAATACAAAGGGACAAACCGTATGATGGATAGAACACAAACCCATCTGGAAAAATATCTGTTGGTGAACTATATAAGGACACAGATGAAGATGCACATCAGGGATGGAGAAGAGCATGCTTCTGGAGCAAGGACTTGAGATAGACATGGACAGTAACTTTATGTGTTTGGCTAAAGTGGTTGTTACACCATACCAAATTGTCACTAGAGACTGTAAATATTTACTGCACTCCAACTAATAAGAAGTCATGCCACTAAAAATACCATCTCTCTGCTTAGAGAGGTGACCTGGCTTTTAGTATTTGAGATATATATTCCATTTCTGTGTACTATATCTGTGAAATGAGACAAATTTGAAAGAAAATCTCTGGTAGCACAAACATTTGAGCCTAACAAGGTGTAATCTCCGTTGGAGTGGGAAATTGGCTAAGTTGCTGCCATTAACTACTGTCTTCAAAATACTGAATAGGGCTTGAAGTATGTTAGTTTTAAAAATATGTTCTGTATTTAGTCTTTTCACAATGTGTAAAAGGAAAGAATTCATGCTCTTGCAATGCTTTTCCACTTCCTGCATGCATGTCAGCTCAATTTGGTTTCCACTCCCTCCCTGCAGCCTCAGGCTGCTCCAGCAGCTGCCCTCGCAAGGCTGTCAGTTAAAGTTAGGATGCTCAATACATTCCACTTGGCAGGTTGTGTTCCCTTCTGCACAACCCGTGTTCCCTTCTGCACAACCCATATTCCCTTCTCCTGTGTCATGTAAGTGAGAGCTCCCATCCCTTCTCACCACCCTCATTTGCCTTTGCCAAAACAAAACACTGCTGTTCTCCACAAGAAGATTTTCATTTCAGACTCATAGACACCTGCTTTGAGATGGAATGGATATGTGGTCTTCCTCCAGTGACCTATAGGGCAAGGTCTCCTGCAGAAGAAGCCTGCAAAACTTTTGGGGCCACAGACCTAGCCTTTAGGCAGCTGATATTAGACAGAAAGACCTGCTTTCTTAAAGCCTCCTCCTGCATAGCCTCTCCTGGTCATCTCACAGAGCCATGCAAGCTGAACCATGGACTTTGCTGTATTTGTGTTCTTTTGTGATGTCCGCCTTAACGAGGTCAGTTTGCTTCAGGTTTTCTTGACAGTATTTTTCCACCTCCCTCCCTTTATCATGTCTCATGAAGAGATCTTCATGAGGTTTGGAAGAAAAAAATACTGAAAATAAAAACAAATAAACAAAAGGCAAAAATTATCAGAAGTTTCCAGAAATTATCACACTATAGATTTGGAAGGAATTGTAATGGGAACTTTGGAAATCAGCCTGTCTGTCTTACCTTCTTGCTCAGCTGATTTATTCTGTACCATTCCTGTCTTATCTGAGTACATGACATACAAAATCAGTAGAAGTGAGGTTTCCATGGATATATTTGTATTAAATTCTCACATCCAGATGAGGTATTGAAGCATTGTTTTAAACAACTTTTAAACTAACACTTTCCAGTACTGGTATTTCTTGTTTGTACAGTGAAGAACAGAGTCATGTGTTAAAAAGAATTCAGACAGTGTCAAACCATTTCTTGACTAAGCTGTTTCTCATGGGTACTTAGTGGTAACTTAGTACTACACTGATAGGGTTATATTGCTTCTTGTTGTGGAGGTAGCTTGGACACTGCTACTCTGAGAGTCATTTCATTGCATCTGCAGCCTTGATTGCTTCTCAAGGGAGTGAGGTAGTCCTTACCATTGCCTGCCCTTGCAGGCTTGGTTGCCTCCTTTGTGGGTACAGCCTCAAAGATCTTGTCCTTGTGAGAAGATTTAAGCCTAGTGAATCAGTTTCCCAGTGGGAAGAAGTTACATCAGAAAATCACAGCAAAGCTCTTGCAACAGAACCAGGACCATGGCTGTGTCTTTTTAAGTGTGGCTGAATGAAGCTGCTATGAATCAATAGAGAAAGACACTGTGTATTTCTAAGCCTGTAGAAATACGAGCATACATTTCATGTTGTATCTGCTTTTTAATTTATTTCCCTTTCTCCATAGCCCTATTGCTCCCTTCATCTTCACCTGAAGGTCTCAGAGAATCCCTATACTTCAGGAAACATCGCCAGCCGAGACACTGCCCCCAGTATTATTGTAGCTTCAGGTATGAAACATTTAAAGGTTGCCTGTGTACGATATGCAAACACTGACAAAAACTTGAGTTTGTGGTGGGTATGGAGGGTGATCAGTGGTTTGTGGGGTGTCACACCACAAGTATTGGGAAGGAAAGCCTTATGGACCTTCAGCTTGTCTTGTGTTTTGTATGGAAACTGGCCTTCAAGAACAAGGAGATCACATGTAGTCCTCTACTCCTATCAATATAAGATTCATATCATGACATTTCCTTTGCATACAGAGGTGTGGAGAGCTGTACAGATTAGATCTTTTACACATATTTTCTTCCAACTGAAAGTCTTTCTCTTCCCTTTCACCTCTTTCTTTTCCCAAAACTAGAAGCTCTATAATTACAAAAGGTGAATAAATGCATTTACTTTCCTGATTTGCTAATTTTGCTGTTTCTTAGAGTGTTGCATCGCTAATCAATGCTCATCTTACAGGTAACATAGGCACTGAACTGTCAGACAGTGACATCAGCATGTTTGTTTCTTCTGATGCTGGGAACACTTGGAGACAGGTAAATGACACAGAATCACAGGTTTAAATAGTAATCATAAAAGTAGATTCAAACTGTCCATTTTTGTTTCTTTCGGTTCAAGTAGCTTTTTGCAGACCTTTGTAAAACAGTAAACTTTCCTTCTGAGAGATGGAGACATGCTCAAAGAAAGACTGTATATGTTGTTAGACTTTATATAATAAAAAAAATATTTTATAATTCTGCTTAATTTAACTTCAGTTTTACCCTGTAGCAAAGAGAACAGATGAAAATATTAATACTAAGGGTAGAGAATACATTACCTTTTGCTGTTGTACATCCCATGTAATGATCAGTTTTTCTCTTTGTCCATGATTATCCTTTCCCAAGGAACAGCAATTGCACTGGTTTACTTTTCCTCACTTCGTGTGGAAGTCATTTCACCTAAGTTGTGTTGGCCAAAGTTCAGTGCTTGTATAAATGGATTACTTTGTCTTTCTCTTAAGCTAATGGAGAAAAAGGCAGAATTCAGTTCATCTTGCTCTGACAGTACTTATCTCTCCATTAACTGTGGAAAGAGACTGGATGATGAAGTTAAATCAAGTTCCTTATATTTTGTGTCCCACACATTGCTACCCTTTAATGTTTTTATCCCAGAACAGGAGGTTCTATTATTCCTGTTTTATGGATGGGATATCAAGTCATGGAGAGGAAGAATGACTTTCCCAGCCTGACAAATGCTGTTATATACACTGAAGAGCAGATATTTGCAGAAAGCTAATACAAAAAAAAGACACAGGAAAAGAAAATTGTTTTACATATTTACTATTCCAAGAATCCAATTATTTTATAAAGTTTGACCAGACCTCATTTTTCAATCTACATGACTTGTGTGAGATAGGGCCATACGTGCAAACACATAAAGATCTTTAAACAAAAATCTGTCATTGAAAAGAGGGAAACTGTTGATCCTTGCAAAAACTAATTTTTCTAAATTTTGTCAAGCAGAGGCTGAATGCTTTTTCCGAGGACATGGAAAAACAAAAGGAAAAAACCCCGTAAGCGATAACAAAATAAATCCAAGAAACTGTCTCTATACAAAATGTTTTCCTCTACTCTGTAAATTCCTTTGCACATACATGTCTTCTGTCATGATTGTACTTAAAGAACTATGGCATTTTATTCATACTAAGGAAAATAGACTTCAATGTATATTTTCTTTCCCCCAGATCTTTGAGGAAGAGCACAGTGTTCTGTACCTGGATCAAGGTGGAGTACTGGTTGCCATGAAGCACACCTCTATGCCTATCAGACATCTCTGGTAATGACTCCATCTGTGGGAAATGTCTGCTGTCCCTCTTTTCAGATGCCAGGATTTAGGTAGTTAGGCACTGCATCTAGAATTTTCTGTAGCTGCAACACAGAAAATATCAGTTAAAATACTGACAAACACTAGCTCAGAAAAAGCTAAGAAATCTCAGCAATTCCAGTTTACATAGTTTCAGTCAGCTATATCTGAGACATCATCAATGTAATTTCACAGCTTTTCTGGTGTACCACAGCTTGCCTTTTGAGTTTGGTTATTTATGTTATATGTATCTGGATTGTGGTTTTGTCTCTTATTAAGTTACCAAAGTATTCCTTATTTTCAAAATTATTGAGGAACTTATCTTCTATGTGGCAGGCAGCACTTATGAACCAGAATTATGTTGAATAGATTCAGGAATATATAGCAAATAAGGCTAAAGTGTCCCTGCTATTAGTACTCTTGAGTTTGTGTGGTAGGTAGAATATAGTTTTGTGCTGTTTTGTTTGATTTACTTGCACTACAGTCCATGTCACATCAGTATCTGAAACAAATAGGCCCAAGTCTTAAGAAGTGATGAGTGGTTCCAAGCTTTCACTTAGACCCACCACAGGGAAGACTGCTGGTCAGAAAAGGCAAAGCTCTTGTGCTCCGGAAGTCTAACCTCCTTAAAATGTCTTATGTTTGGAACCCAAAAACAAGGTGCTCAACATTACTTCTTGTTGGGTTTTTTGTGGTGGTGGTGGTGGGTTTTTTTTGTTTGTTTGGGGTTTTTTGTTGTTGTTGTTGGTTTGGGGTTTGTTTGGTTTGGAGGTTTTTTTTATATCCTAGCCCTAGGCTGCATTTGCCCTTAAAGCATCGATCTCTAACATAACTTTATTAGTTTTTATCACTCAAGTATGGGCCATGAGTTAGTGGGATGATGCCAAACAAGGCTGATCAATACTCTGATTTATGATGCTTCTTAAAAAAATAGTTACTGCATTTTTCATCCTTTAAATATCAAAAACCAGAAACTGCTTCTCACTTCTCCATAGCAGCTGTACAAGGCTAGAGAGTCTCCTCAAGTAAAGTAGAAGAGAAAGGAAAGAAGATACTAATTCTGCTTTCTCCACTAGGTTAAGTTTCGATGAAGGGAGATCTTGGAGCAAATACAGTTTCACATCCCTCCCACTGTTTGTAGATGGTGTTTTAGGGGAACCTGGAGAGGAAACTCTCATCATGACGTAAGTGAGAATGCCATCATGCTACTGTAGATGGGAACTGCACCAGAAATATCTTATGAGGGTTGTTGGTAACATAATAGCATTTCTGGGTAAGGGACCAAACCGAGTACTATCTGAAGCCAAGAGTATGCAGTCTTCTATTGCTAAATCATCAATGTTTGTTTGTGATATGATTGAGAGAATGACAACTTGGTTCCTTGCAAGCTGAAAAAACATTATCACTTAGCTTATCAACATGAAACATAACTCTTCAAATTGAATGTGTTTTAAAGCAGAGTTACTCTTGACAGGTGAATATTGGAAAGAAAAATGGTGAGGTATTTTTATAACTCTTCTTTTGCTGCTATATTTTTTTTTTTTTAACTGAGACACAGAAAAATGAAGACATTCTTTTGTAGAAATGAATGACAAAATGTTGCCTGGAGGCTCACTCATGAAAAATGATGATAAGTTTCAATGTGGTATGTTGAGTTCTGCATGGTGTGTAAGTCTGGATTCACCCTGCCAGAAACTGTGACATTTTACCTGAGATCAGAGTTGCAAAAACAGGAGGAAAATTCAGTTTCTGTCTGTAAAAAATGGACTGACCTGTAATACCTGGAATATGTGGCTTGGAAACTAACCTGAGTTAGTGGAGATTTACGAAGAATTTTCCCTTCAGGTTATGATTTTAATTTGTATAAAAGGGATTACCAAAGCTTATAATTGAGATATCAAACTCCTATAGGCATACCTGTATCCAGCCCCATGTCAAGTCTTCTCTGTATAGTCATTTTGGGGGTTGATTTAAGTGGAAGGATCTTCGATCCACAGAATAAAAGCTACATGCAGTTTTTAGGAGGGTTGTAGATACTTAGCAGCCTAAGTTTCACTTTTGCTGTGTCAGCCAAGTGAAAATCAGTAGGACTGACACTTCTAAAACAATTAATCTCTGCTGGAAATTTGCATGTGACAGTACCTCCGTTAACTGCTAGACTCCATCTGGTGCTTACCTTTTACTGTATGCTTTTTCTGTTGTATTCTGTAGAGTGTTTGGACATTTCAACCACCGCTCAGAGTGGCAGCTGGTGAAAGTAGACTACAAGTCCATTTTTGATCGAAGGTGTGCTGAAGAGGACTACAGGCCTTGGCAACTCCATAGCCAGGTGAGGGGCAAGGAGGCTGGGATCTGATCTGAACTAGCTAATGATCCTACAGTTAAAGATCAGCATGATGCAATGTCTTTTACTGTTAGTTTGATCCCTTACTGGATGGGCCTTCTCTGTTAATTACATAGGTTTGTTGGTCTCAGACTGCACTCTGAAAGCTTTAAAGGATGAACAGCTGCCTTTTGCATTCTCCATGCAGGCAATTAGCTCAGACTTATCTAGAGTTGAAGAATGCAACTGCAGCAGAAGCACTGCCACTGAAAGAGGACTGAACTCCTTCACTCTTATATCTCCCATCCAGGTTTCCCATCCTTTCCTCCTTTCTCTTCCTCTATCCTTCTGTGTGCTCAGTTCCTATCACAAGTGTTTCTCCAAATTCCTGCCCTCTTAGCCTTATTTCTTACTTACTTGGTTTCATCCTTGTTCTGTCTCTTTCAGCAGTGGTAGTTCTGCTGCCCACATGCACTGCCCCTTGCATCCTGGGTGCAGCTGCTGCGTCACTCCCAGAATCATTGCTTAAGTGCCCAGCAATGTAACGTGCTCTGCACAGTGCCTGCACCTGCTTTGGGGCACCTTCCAGCTCTGCCAAGTTTGACACAACAGCCTGTGTTATATCAGGTTAGAATAACATATGGCCCAAATTCTGTGGTTATATAAACACCACAGGCTTCACTGAAGTCTAAAGTGAAACACCCATTTATATCATCAAAGGTTGTCTTTCTGTATATATCTTGCTGGGCAAGAATTTAATAATGAATATGAAATGAAAGTAGCTTGACTCAGACTAGCTGCTCACACAAGGCACAACTCCACACTAAAAATACTGATTATGACTTAGATCTTTAGATGTTAAAAATCAGTACAGCTTCCTTGAAATTCAAGGAGGCACAGCATTTTAAACCAGTTGCCATTCAGGCCCTTCTGTTTCATGGGCAAATCAAAGCCATGAGAATTTTCTCTTTCCTACAGCCATTTAAAAAGCATAAAAGGTAACAAGTGAGACCCCGCTGTATTTTGTTCTTTACTTTCTTGTGCTTGCATAAGCAAAAATGCCAAATATTTTGCAATATACCTTTGAGGATGTTGGCTTTGGAGCTGACAGAACTACTTTTAGTAAGGCTGCTGTGGACCCTTGCATTTTGATTTGCTTTCCATTGAGGTTCCCTAGGTAGAAATATTTAGCAGGGTGATGAAGATAGGAGTGAAAAGAAAAAGAAGTTTTAGCATTCACATAACAAGTAAAACCCTGTAAAGCCTGAGCTCATAGTCCATGGAAAGCATTTACATAAACACATACTAATAATTTCTTCTGACCAAAACAATTGCCAAAGACATCAGACCAAAGAAACAGACCTGCTCTGTGTGTCAAACTGCAGAGGGATCAGACTATGTTTTCACTTGCTGTGAAACCTAATCTATAAATGAGAAATAGACCTGGATCAATTGCTCATTGGCTTTGGAACAAACTCAGAAATGAATCAGATACATAAGTAACCTCAGGTTATTTCTTAGTGTGTATTGGAAAAGCTGGTTTAGTTTCAGTTAAAGCTTCAGTAGCTTCAATTAGCTCAAGTGTACTGACACAGTATTTGACTTCCCATCCTCTTCCACTGAGTCACAGATCCTATCACACAGGCTTAGAAAAATTGGGTGATTCAAATAGCCTGATGGGTGTCAGAGAAAGATATTTTTGGTTTTGTTTTCAGGGAGAAGCTTGCATTATGGGAGCAAAAAGGATCTACAGGAAGCGCAAGTCAGAGAAGAAGTGCATGCAAGGAAAATACGCTGGGGCTATGACCTCAGAGCCATGCGTGTGCACAGAGGCAGACTTTGACTGGTGAGCAAGGGGCGCGAGAACTGTGTGCTCTCTACCACACCAATGCAGAGCTTTCTAGAGAGTCTGTAGGCTTGTAGAGAGTAGAAATTAATAAACAAGTGGCTAAACAGGTTGCTCCCTGATAGCACAAGTATGCCAAAAGAAGGAAAGGTAGAATAGCTATCTGTCATCTGCCAAGGTTCCCACAAAACTGATGCTGAGCAGACCATTTTCCAGGTCACATCTGAGCTCTGTGCAGCATGAAGATAATAGGTCCATTTAACACATCAAACCTCATTAGTGACCTGGGGTGGCTGTGAAAGTAGTATGTAAGTGTATAGATAGTGTGCATAAAAAATAAAATTCTTCATACATACACACACATATGTATGTACGTGTAAAAGTAAATATATGCATATGCAAAGTAGGCCTTCAGCTTCTGTAAATCAACTGTCTAGGGAATTCCTGGGTCATTTGTTCTATGTGGACCATCATGTTTGATAGTATCAAACAGACATTGCCTTCATGATTTGGATTAATCTTCTTCAAAAGTGTTTTCTCCTCTGCTCTATGCTATGGGAAATTCAGTCCATTGGTGAGTTATGAATGGCATGATAAAATGTTCAGCTTCTAGTTTCATTTTGAGATTCCTGCTCACTCACAGCAATTTTCACAAAAAAAAATAGGCAGGGAGACACATTATTGAAATCTCTCTATCACCTGTTTTCTCCAAGGATGAGACAGTCCTGCGGACCTCAGAGAAGTGGTGGCTCTTTGACAGTGTTGATAAAGCCCCTTTGTGCCTCACCCTGCTAGATCTATGCTATAGTATTAATTAAACCCAGAATCTGTAACACGCACCCTGAAAAGGTTCATCTCATAAATATTTTGTTTCTTGCTCTAGGAGTTCACTGTAGGACCACGGAAATTTACATTTTCCTTTCCACCCTCCCATAACTGTAGTTATATTGATTTTTCTATACAAAATCATGGAATTACAGGAGGCTTTTCCATGTGTCAAAAAAAAAAAAAAAGTCTTCTTGTACCAAACAATAAAATTATGAGCATACTTGGCCACTGATTCTCCGAAAACAGTTCCCTGATTATTTCCTTATTGTACAGTGAGTTCTTTGTTAGGGAGAAGATACCTCACTTCTATATGCAGATCATCTTTTATGTACCCAAAGGTCCTGGATTTCAAACATTTAATATATCTCTAGTAATGTAAAAAAGATAGCAGCCAAACAGGAAAAAAACCCATGAATCAGAAGGAAATTCCCTGAAGATTTTGACTGTTTTGTAGAGTGTGAAGTACAAAGCCGTGCCAAGCTCATGCCTAGGCTCAAGAAAACAACTGATGGGATTGACTCATGGTCAGCTTGTTAGTGGTTAAACCCCTTACATTTGTAAGGGATGCACGCTCATGAAACACTTCTGACAAAAATGTGCTTTCCTTCCAGAGCTTCTCTCTCTCTCTGAGAATGTGTTATTCCATTAAAATTGATTGTGTGTGGTTTGCTACTATAAAACTTTGTTGCTTGGTACAGAACAAAAGTACCACAGTGACATTTGCCTGGGAAAAAAAGGGTTTTTATTTCTTGCAAGAGAGTCTCTAAGAGAACTCTCTTGGATGGTTGGGGATGTATGACAGACACTCACAGTTCACATGCACCAACAAGACCCCTCAAATCTGTTGGAAGAGGCGGAATTAGGACTTCGTGAAAGTCATCTTGTTAAAAGTAGCCTGAGAAAAATACCCTTAAAAATACTGCAGGTCTCTGTGCTGAGCTGACTGATAGAAATTTCCTGACCTAGAAGGGCCTTCCTCCTTCTGATGGAATCAGTTTTGGTTTAGAGCAGACTGTCGTTATCCCCCCAATTCCATCTGAGCTATTCTGTCTGAGCTGCAGTCCTCAGGTCTGGATTTTTTCTTTGTCCATTTCAGCTTCCTTCCCCAGCACCTCTGAGGAAAAAAGACTGAAAAATTGCTTTCAGCATCCAGTTCAGAAATATTTACCAGCAATATTCATCACTTATTTATCTACTTAATACAGTTAGGAGCATAGTTTTATTTGCCAGAGAAGGACAAAGAAGCTGCAGGGAAAAAAAAGCAGAGGTTTATCAAGGAAGAAGAAAAGGGACTGCGGGGGGGAAGCAAGCAATTCTTCTGGTCCTACTGAATTTCTCAGCCCATTTTTACTGTGCTAGGAAAGGCAAAGCTGCTGCTGCACTCAGTGCCTGCCTTGTTGACCTCTACACTAGGCTTTATTGCTGATGCACCCTGCAGAAATTGGTGTAGAGAGGCATTTGGAGGAAAACTGGTGAATGAATTCTTGCTGTGGAAGGATGTCCTCTGTGGGGTCCTTCCTGCAAAAGGAAGAACACTTTCATCATCCTCACTCATGACATTTCAGCAGTGCTTTTGAATTCTCTATTTTTTGCTGGGCAGTGCTCTTAATTGAAGGAGACTGAAGGGGACATGTATCCCCCAGGCAGGGAGAAGCCCGTTAGCTGACTGCACTTGATTTGCAATCTTGAAATAAAGTTGGCAGCTTTTTATATTAACATCAATGGTTATAAGACCCAGACTTGTATACAGAATTAAAGACGACAACATTCCCTGCCCCAGTCAGAGGAGGACTTTCTTTGTGCTTTAAAGATTGAATTTGTACAGAGATTTTATTATCTAAGCTTGTCAGAGCTTGGAGTGAAAAAATGTACCTATGTGGTCAGGGAAAGTGAAAAAAGGAAAAAAGTGTTATTGTTGGTAATCCTGTGAATGCCTTTTTATCAGTTCAGGGGAAATAAATGTGAGTTATAAAAGACATAAAGATTTTATAATGTTTTTTTCTCCTGGTAATAACCTAGGACTCCAGGTTGATTTCAAATTCGTATTCAGCCCATGGTAGTTCTTTCTCAGAGAAAAAGAGCACATTTGTTTATTGTTTTACTCAGCCACAAAACTGAGAGACATTAGAAATGACTGTAGTTTTCACTAGCCTTGGGAACCTGTGCTCTTCTGACAGTAGACATTTCTTATCATGGACTCAGAACTAGCTGGAGATAGGGCTGAAGCGGCAGGTGTTTGTTCTCCGTGCAGGGGCTGAGGCTCACAGCCAGAGGGCAATAGTGCTTCAGGAATAGGGTCGAGTGGAAATGTGCAGAAGCCTTCGGCAAATCTGTCCTAGCAACGGTCTTGAAACGAGAAAGTCTTTCTTCATTTAATTGATTTGGGTAAATGGATGACACCGTTACTTGTGTGTTATTAAAGCATTAATTTACCCGATTTCCTTACATTGTGTTCCTTCCTGCTGTTTGAGCGTTATTATGGCAATATCTCTTCTGTAAAAACACCTCCTAGACACAGATGGAAATCTTTGTTAGTGTTCATCCTTCAGCTACCTGTCTCCCGGGTCCTTTAATAGAAACTTTGAGTTTGGTGTCACACTGTCAGTCCTCCCTCTGAACCCACTGTCATTAACACTGATGGCTCCTTCTACCAGTATTCCATATGTCACACTTTTGTGGGAGGTATGAGCCTGTTGATACTGGTGCTAGTGACTTTGGAGCCAGAGATTCCAAATACTGTGATGCAATTATATGCCTTCATAGATCCATAATTCAAAATGCAGCTGAATCCATACTTCTGTGAGATAAATTCCATGTCAGGTCCTGTGGAACTGGGAAGCAATAACACCTCCCCTTTAACACAAGTCTCTGCTTGCATCATATTTAAAATTAGACAATGGTATTAAGGGAATAAAAAGGTGGTGAGACTTTTCCACACCTGTGGTCACAGTTATTTCTTTCCACAAGGGCTCTTAGAAACTGCAGAACAAAGGTGATTATAATCACAGATACCTCAATTCCACCCCATTTAACGTCTGAAAAGTTTGCAAAGCTGCATTTTCAGTTTCTGTCATAGCTCACCTGAAGGTGAAGCTGTCAGTGTTAAGGAAATCCTGTGGTTACATTGTTAAGTCATCTCTTGATTCTTAGAAGGTATGAGCATGGCAATCATTCATCTGACTTAACTAGTTATTTCTAGATCTTGAAACAGTGAGATTTAATAATTTCATGTGGATTTATATGTCTTCCATGACAGTATGTTTGTCAGGTGTATATTCAAACTTCCTTAAGGGATTTCTTATCCTTTCATTATAACCTGTGCTGCAAATAATCTTAGATAAGGGAATTTACTATGAGCAGGGATACAGAACGTCTGGAATGAATTCATATCTCTCTCCTGCAATCCAACTTGACTAAGAAATAGAATTCCAGTTTAAACCACTAAAAGTGGCCAGGGTAAAACCATCATCAGTGTGAGCCACAAGACAGGCTGCTTCATACTCAGTGAACAATCCCTGTGGGTAAATGCTCCACTCTTTTTTGATAGATACATTATGTGTTTCACCTGAGTTCCTTCCAGGCATGCACAAAATATCATCAATATATGCAAATTTCAGTTACCAGGCAATGACTCAGCTAGCTGATTGCGGTCTAAAGCTGATGCCTTCCCTGTCTCCAGATTCTGCTATACTGGCTCATGCTATGGCAATCCAATTGATGCTAATGCTTGTTGATTGCTACAAAGCCTGTTGTGCCAAATTGTAGGCAGCAATTTGTTGTCAGCATCAGTGTTCTGCTTCCACCAGCCTGTAGCCAAGGAATTCATTAGATTCCAAGACTGCTGAGGTGAACGAGCGGCTGGTGCATCTGTAGAGAGAGATGGAACAGCAATTCATGTCATTTACTGGGATGGTATTTCTGTAGGGCCTTAATGAGCCAGACAATTTGCAAGCCTGAAAACAGCACTGTGAAACTTTTGTGCTTCGAACTATTTCTGCTGTGGAAAATCCTATGATTTTGTTCTCTTCTCTTTGAGAAATATGATGGAAGTATAGACAAATCTAGTTAAGTCAAGCTTGATTTGTCCAGATGTAGAGGTACAAATAGGAACCAAAATTATGGCATTACTAGGTGTGTACAGTAAGAAATCTCAGACTGATTCTACTGCATCAAATTGTACAGTGGGTACTGATTCCCTCTGAGGCAGATTTCACTGTATCATTTTGTTTTGTTTTCACCTAACAGATTACAGAACATTGTGTGTATACAGTATTACACCTTTTTAATTAGAGTGACACATGATATCTTAGGAATACAGTGCTGCAGAGTGTTGAGAAATGAATTACAAAAATAGAGGAGTCCCACTTGTATGTAAACATTTGTTTTCTCTAAGCAAATGAGAATGGTGTTATTCTTCATTATAAAGTGTATTCTACAGTTATAGCATTCTTACTCCAACAAGAATGATTAGAGAAGCACATGGCAGTTGGAGAATAGGCTGGCTGATGCTTCCAAAGCAACTCAGCAATGTTCAATCACGAGAATCTGAGTAAATAGATTGATGAAAATGCAATCAAAAAAAATGAGGAAAAGACCATTCAGGTCATTTACTTCATTGCTGTTTCCCAGAATGTGTTCTCAATTACTTGTTGTAGATATCCCAAGCACCACAGCTGCCAAAATATTCCTTTGAAACAGTTGTGCAGTCTAGTAGATGTTTAGGAGTTTTCCCACGCAATATGAGGCTTTAATTTTATTTTGCTTATTATCATCTTTTTAAGTTCTCCTATTCTAGATTACCTCAAAATGCTTGTGGGGTTTTTTTTTATTCATAAGGAAAAGTTGCAGGCAGGAGTAAAATGTGGTGACAAAATTGGTCTCAATATCCCCTTTTGATAACAAGTATAAGAAATGTAACAAAAATAAGCTGCAAAATAGTCTCTCCCCTTTCTTTCCTTTGTTTCATATCTTAGATCAGTATTAGACTTCTTAAAATTGTTTAATAGTGATTAATTAAATTTTAATTTCAAGCCATCACATTTTGGTCCAGAAAGAAAAAGACCTTTGAAAAAAAGTCTTCATTACATTAAACATTCTTCTTGTTGTTAATATTATTCTACAAGTATCACTGATCACACTGCTGCCTAGAGGGGATGCTGAATCCAGTAGTTTGATAGAATGAGACTGCTGCAGCTCTGTGTTCCCTGACCCAAGCAGTAACAAGGCTGAACATTTGTTCCTGATAGGCACATGTGCATATAGTCACAGTACATATATGCATATGGACATGTCTGGTGACACAGATTAGCACACACAGAAAACACAGCACTCACACAAACATTAGTTTCCTCATCCTGTTCCCCTCTGGGTGATCAAGATGAAATCCACTTTGTAGAATGTATGTGCACTGTAATATATATACAATATTGTTCCCACCAGTACCTCATCTTGCACACCCAGGTCTGTCCAGTATCTGGCCCCTGGAGGCCTTGTCTCCTCAGTTGCTGACGAGTGGACATCCCCAGTTGCCTCATACATAGACATGCACACGTAACAGGTCTCACAAGCAGGCCCAGACCTGTGTGGCTTTACACCAGTAGCCATTCCTTCAGGCCTCTTGATATCTCCAATAACAAGTTAACAAACCTAGTATCCAGCCCAGACTTATGACCACATCATCACCCAGCTCCCAAGTCTGTTATACTACTCACTGTCTCGTCTGTCTTGGTGCTCACCTTGTGCATTGTGCATGCACTCTGATCAGTCCAGTTGCTGGCAGTGTGGGCACATGGGCCCCTGTGACTTGTGGTCCAAGTCCAATAGCCGAGATTTAGACCACCACACACACAGAACAGATAGCTTCTCACCCAGGAAAATAGAAAAGGAGATCCCTGATGCTCTTCTCTGGCATGGCATAATGAACCCCATACCCTTGTGTGCAGTAACCCTGCTCAGTGATCTGCAAAGTGATCTGGGGCGAGCCTCTCCTGTTGATGATCTGGTAGGTCTCACACTGGTCATGGGCTGATGGCTGTCCTGTGACAGCCCTGGGAGGAGCTGGGACAGGGACTCCACTGACTGATCAGGTTATTTGGGTTCCTCTGCCTCCTGTTTTTCCTCTATGCTTCTTTATGTATACAGAGAGGAGTCTTTAATCACATTATCTAATGCTGCCCTAATCCTCTTTTCTTAGAGTATCAGGCTACTTGATCCCAAGACATTAGAGATAATAAGCAAAAAAAAAGTGCTTTGCAAAGAAGTACCATTTTAAGATCAAGGATCATGTTGCAAATGGAATATTGGAATGAAGTTGGTAGACTCTGTATAGCAGTTCTCAGAAATTACATCCCATTAACTTCTCTGTTATGGGCTATGGAAAAAGCTTAGTAAAGGAATAAGAATTATTTTCCAACCAAACAGTCCTCATTACTCAACAGCTGGAGAGTAAAACCACGTGTGAATAGAATACTGATTAAAGAAGTTTTTTGTTTGTTTAATTTGTTCCACAATAGCAATTTTTTATAGAGTATTTGCATACCTGGATCAAAAACAATTTGAAATATTATTTAGTGGAACCAAAGCAAGTTTAGTCATAGCTAAACACAAACTAGGACAAAAGATTACAGTTTGACTCATTGTTTCTAACAAATTATTTTTGGTAGCATTTCCAAACAAAAATAGAATTGAAGATTACAGCCTTTATTTGCCATTATCAAATACAATGTTAATGCCTTTAGCCCAGAGCTCTCTGAGGGCTGTAAATTTTCCTCCACAGCTCACGCAATTAAGTTTCAAATGCCAGTTAACTGTTTAACACTTCAGGTTTCTAAGACATGAATAAGACAACAGGCTTAGCTTTTATTTATCCGAGTCTAGAGTTGAACCTAAGAAGCACTGGTAGACTGTGGAAGAACACAATGAAATGGCTCATAAAATAGCTGGTTTGGTTCTGCTTATTTATACTGGGACATATGCAAGGAAACTTCACCCTTAAAAAAAAAAAAAAAAGGCTAATGTTGGATAAAGAATCTGTTCAGAAATCCTAGTAAACAGACTGAGGAAAATCAAAACATGTATCTATAGTTGAGAGCATGAGCTAATACCTATGTTTGTTCGTTTGTTTGTTTTGTTGTTTTGGTTTTGTTTGTTTATTTTTGTTGATGGTGTTTTTTTTATGTGATGGTTTCTTTTAATGCTAAAACAGTGATTATGGATATGAACGTCACAGCAATGGGCAGTGTTTACCAGCATTTTGGTATAACCCATCTTCCTTGTCCAAAGACTGTAGCCTTGGACAGAGTTATCTCAACAGCACTGGGTAAGTGGCACACCAGACTTTATTTAGCTAGAGCATCCATATGGACTTTAACCCAATGACAACTACAAATTGCATTTACTATAGGTGTCTCAAATTTGGCTGAAGTCCTTGGGACCTTGTCTTTGCTGACTTTGTTAGAGTACACAGTCTGGCACTTCAGATCTCTTGTCGTGTATGGTCCAGACCTTTCTCTGAAAAATGATGCCTTAAAGAAACTTGGGGGGTAAACTTAGGCAAAGGCCAAGTCACTAAAGTTTCTGAAAAGACTCCTCTTAAAATCATGGGGGATCAGCTGAGGCAGAAACAGTGGAAAACAGGTTAGAGGAAAGAGATCAAACTGATGTATATGTGAAGTAATAGATGGGCAGCTAGTCTGAATGCTGGTTATTCATTGGCTCTCTTGGAAGTCAGTGGAAAATGTAATTTAAGTTAAGATACTGACCTCAAACTTAATTTCTGATGCCAGTAATAAATGCAAACTAAGGAACCCAAGCTGTGTTTTTGCATTTTATACACTTAGAGATAGGTGGGTTTTGTCTTTTTCTTCAACTTATATTTTTGTAGCCTTGAGAGTTGCATCTTTAGAAGGAGCACAGCTGATGAGAAGCAGAGAGCATATAAGAAAAGCTGTTAAACTATAACAGTATAACAATTGAATACAATTCTATAACTTTATAGTTATTGAACATGTAACATAGATCATCATATAATTTTATGTTTTAGCCAATTTAGTAATATGAGGTATATAGGTGTGCTCTGCAGGAAAATACCACGTGCCATTAACAACAGTATTAACTACTTGTATGTTAGGCACATGAGGAATGCTTGGCTTAGACAAATGCTAAAATATATTTGAGAATGTTTTCTTCCAATCCCCTTAGTCTAAAAAAAACTCAGAAATGCCTCCCTGTTCCCAGCTAATCCTGTTATGCCTCCTGTCAGCATCTTCCACAGATGTCTTTTTTCCTTTTCAGATACCGAAAAATTGTTTCTAATAACTGCACGGATGGTGTGAGAGAACGGTACACAGCAAAGCCACAGCAGTGTCCTGGCAAAGCCCCCCAGGGCCTTCGCATAATCACATCTGATGGCAAACTGACAGCTGAGCAAGGGCACAATGTCACTTTCCTGGTACAGCTGGAAGAGGTAGGGTCTATTTTTATGTTGCATCCCAGGCCCCGGGAGTGTATTTGAGTCCGATTTATGCCAGACAGAGTTTGCAAAGTGGTGAAGAGGTGAACCAAGAGAGTGTGGGACAAAGTCAGTCAGCTCCATGATGTAGCTTAGTGAAGGTTGCTCTGAAATGTAATGAATGATGTATGGAGATGATGAGTAAGAGTGTCGTGGTGCATAGGGCAGTACTTGGAAGACGATAAAAACTGGAAACTGGTTTAGTTTGCGCATTTCACAGTAGAACTGGAGAGTGCAGGTTTGAGTCCTGATCCCCACGCTTAACTGTGCTTTTGACTTTTTGCCATGTTTGAAACTGAATTTCCATTTTTACTTGTGACTGACTTACAAGCAACCGTGGCTGAAAGTACACATGCAGATCTGTCCCTGTAGCACAGGTTGGTACATATTGTTTAGGTATTTGTGGAAGAACTCTTAGGATGTCACCAGCAGCACTGAACCTGAAACTGAATGCAAATGTGAACCTGTTTCAGACTGATCAGAGCCTATGCTTTCATTACATTTGTAACTTAATGTGGTACTTCATTGTTCCACTCCATTTCTGTATCCTTAGGAAAAAAAATTTATAAAATATTTTCACCTGTTTTTTCTTCTCATCATTTCTTTCACTGTATTTAATTATAATCTCACAAATAATAACATTCACGAAATAACTATTTTCTATTTTTCCCTGATCTATTCTTCAAACTTATACCCTTTTTCCTATGTAGCTGGCTAGTAAATCTTAAAATAAATATGCTTTTACAGTAGGAGACAATGTACATCCCTTTACAGCTTACAGCATTCATGGAAATTACTTCTGACCCTTTCCATAGTAAATGTCATCTGTAGTGAGGAAGATAAATGAGGATGACCTCTGGAGACAAGTTTTGTAGGGATGTGTTGGGATTTTTACATCTCTGCTATTGATGCTTTCCCCATCAAACATGTGTCCTGATTTGTAAAAGCAATAACATATAATAAATGATATCTAACCTGAAGCAGTTGTTTGACCTGAATGTTCATTTTCTCCAGAATGTGGTCACTTTATTTCAGTAGTGACAGTCATACAATATTGCTACTGTAGATGCTGTCATAACAGTATAAAGTTATAATTTCACCTGGATAAATTATTAATTTCTCAAGGTGAAAAAGTCCAAAACAAGACTCAAAGTCTTCAGGCTTTTACATTTTTTTTTAATAATAAAAAAAGTTGTTCATTGCATCACCTTTCTATTCTCAGCAAAGTTTTTAAACATATTGATGTAAAGATATGAGTAATCTTAGAAGTATTTCACAAAACTATCAAAGAATTAGGCCAATAGTCAGAGGGAAAGACTACCCATGGGGCAGGAAACTTGGGATGAATGTCCTGCTCTTCCTTCTATGAGTGTTTCAGCTCACATACCCTGTAAGAATACCCTGGCCACTCTGTCATACAGGGATCTGCTGTGAATTGTTCTGTCTTTTCTGTTGATTCTTTTTGATAGCCCTGCTTCAGTATTCGCTAGTCTAGAAGCAACACCTTCTCCATCAGTAGATGGTGTCCTTATTGTGCTGTGTATCAAGGAGTATGTAATGTATGTTTTGATGAGCGAGTCATCTTCTGAGGAGATCTAAAGGGGTACTGCTTTCAGTATATCTGCTAAGGAAGATGTTAGGAATTGCTCTGAGGGCTGAAAAAGTATTGATCAACCTCCAGCCTTTATGATTACTCTCCTGCTAGATCAATCTTGACCTCCTGCTCCTAGATTTATCAATATAAAGAGTTAACAGAGCAACCAACAAAACTTTTGGGTGAATTGGACCTAATCTGACAATGACTTTGGGCTGATGTTGCAGCAAAAGAAATACTCAACAGATAAGAAAATTTGCCCAGCTGTATGCAAGCTATAGGAGAACAAATTGTGGTTATAGCAACATAATTGTATCTACACTAAAGCATTTACCAAATTAACTGTTTCAGTATCAAAAAACATGACTCACTAGAAAAGTTGAACAATTCAGCAAAAGAACAATCACCCATTTAGTTAATAGATACTGATCTTACAGAGGCACATAATTGAGGTTGGAAAAGATCTCTGGAGATTGTCTAGTCCAATTGCACGTCTCAGAGGGAAGTTTCCTTCCTTTGAAAACAAGGCAAGTATCACAAAACAAGAACTTGCCATTTTCTGTTTAGTTCTGCCAAGCACAGGTATACAGCGTAATACAATCTGGGAAGTTCAGCATCCACGAAATCTGTGCCACTACGTTTTTGCTGAAGAGAGGGCATCAGGCAAGTTAAAAAGAGCTGGATATGAATGTATCTGTGTATGCATGTGTGTTTTTTTCACAATGGCAGGTGAAGAAAGTGTGTCATATTCAAGCCTTGCCCCTTGGAGTGGTAGTCAATATTTTTAAGTACTATGCTCTGGTGGACTCTTCCTTTAGCTTGAAACACAGTATCTTTTAGGATGTAAGAAACTTTGCTTATGTTATAGTCATTTTGCATCTTGACATCTCCTATATCCTTCTGAGACAGTTTGTTTGAAGCTTTGAGATCTGCAGAAATGTTCCATACACTACAGCCTTCCATGCCTATATTCCACTTGGCCTGAAGGGGGAAAAAAAAAAAAAACAAAGATAAGCCGGTGAGCCAAGGTACAAGAGTTTTGTTTGAGATTTATATTCCTATTATCTTTCTCAGACTTTCTGCTTCATCTAAGGACCCACGTGGGTCTGGAAAGAAGAACAAACTGCAAAGGCATGCTCACTGGAGGCTCCAAAAAGTCATTGCATCTCTGTAGTGGAAGGGATTACTAAGAGGATAGGGAGAGGCAAATGGCAGCAGTAAAAAAAAAAGCGAAAACTTTTCACTCAGGCACAGGATTGAGGGGCAGGAACCACAGTGCAGGGGTTTCTTGTAGAGCCTGCTTGTGCCTGTGGTGAAGTTGAGGTCTGGGACTGTGCCATTCTGACAATAACGCAATGTCAGTAAAAGATGTCTAGAGAGGCAAAAGGACAAGGCATTCAGAAGAGTTCTGCTGTTGAAGAGACACAAAAGAGAAATAATCACTGAAGTCTGTGTGAGTGGAGAGGGGACAGGCAACGAAACCAGCAGTGCATAGAACACTGCTGAATTCTGAGACACAAGATTCTAGCCCAGTTTCTCTAATCCTAACTCACAGGAAATTTTCCTGTCAAGCATTTGTATGTGGCAACTTATAAATATAATTAGAAGTAAAACCAACCAACAGCTCATATTCAAATGATCTGAATGTATAAATGCTTTCCAAAGTGGTCTAGCTTTCCTCTGAACTTTTAGGATTTCTGTATGACTTCTTAAAAACTTTTTGCAGACACCTTGCACTTAATATCTTTTATCCTGTTATTGGAAAGGTTTGTCAAGGTTAGTTCTATTAATCTGGGTATAATCATCATGATATTCTTATTGATTGACAACAGCCAGGAAACAATATTTCCTTTTATAATTAGCCTATGTCCCATTGTGCAAAGCATTATGGAAGTGTTTAATAAGCAGAATACCATACATAAGATGGTATTTTTACTCTTAAATTTCCATTAAGCTAATTAGAACAGCAACAGCATCTTTGACACTAAATGGCAGCACAGGAAAAAACTAGTCATGCTTGAAAGCAAATTTTCCAATTACCTCAAAATGCTGCCAATTTAAAGGTTAATCCTTTGCACAGACCCAGGGCTTCTTTCTCTCACACCACAGTGTTCAACAACAGTTTCTTTATCAGCCTAAATAACCTTTATTTTTGCACAGCAACAAAAGAAACCCAAACCCAAAAATTACAAAGCCATTTTTCCTACTGAAGTTCTTCAACTCAATGTCCTTGACATATTTTGCTGCTCTTTTGTAGAAAATAGAGGAATTTTATTAAGTGGATGTTGTTTCTGCATGCCTTCCTCATCACATGATTGTGTAGGTCTCTTGCCTGTCACAATCCCAAGTGTTATTTGTGTGCTTGAGTTATTTGTATGAACATCAGACACTCTTGCTTGCTGTACTGATTCAGCAGAGACACTGAAAGCCGCAGCCTCAAGAACAACGGTATTCAACACAATAGCTTTCAAACATGTTTCATCTGATTGCACATACATTTTTGCTGAGGAAATGGACAGTAAAGACATTCGGGGCAAAAAGGTTTAGGGTTTTGGCCATTTCATTACATATAATTCACAGAGAAATGCCTCCTCTAATTTATTTTTTTATCTTGATAAAATGACAGACAAAAGTCTTTGACATTCCAGGTCTGCCTCAGTTCTCACTTGACAGAGTCACTCCACTGGGATTAGATTTTGGCTTGCTTTTGACTACTTACTGCTGCTATATGATGTTTGGATTAGACTAATGTGCGGGGAAAGCTCATTTGTTCCTATAGTTCAGGCCATGAGCTAGAATTCAGGAAATCTGAACTCATTCCTGAATGGCACTCTAAGCTCCTTCTGCATGACCTTGAGTAAGAAACTTAACCTTTCTGCTTTTTTATTCCCTCATTTGAAAACAGCTTTGCTTTCTCCCTAATGCCTTTCATTTATGTGCTGAATGCTCATAAGGCCATAGAACTCTCTCTTACACTGTGAATATACAAACACAGCCCTGAATTTCCTAAAGACTACTGTGGTTTTCTGTAATGACAGTATTAATAAATGGCTGTACAAGGTATGTTGTGTCTCAGGTACATTTAATGAGTTTAGGGACCCTGCTGTGGGGACAATACCATTAGCATTTCCCACCTCAGCACTGTTGTTTGGTGCAATTCAGAACTCAACTCAGCTAAAGTCTCTGGAGATGAGTTTAGCATTAGGATTGTTTTGATTGTTGATATACTCATATTTAAGATGCAAAGTAAGTAATACGTAAAAGTATAGTCTGTAGTTTTTTCATTTTATCCTACTGTGTTCTCTCTTTTGATATCACAAGTTACTAATGATTACAGAAATATTAAACCTTCATCCTAATGTTCAATGCATATGCTGAATCATGACTGTTTATTTTACTAACACCACCACATTCCTGTTAATAATGCACAGACAAAAGATCAGTACATCCCCTCCCCCATACCACTGTCATCTAAACTATAATTGCAATTTCTGTTACTGATGATGAGAAGCTGGTTGGGAGAAATCAGAGCTTTTCATGCATTTTAAAATTCTCTGCTGAAATTCCATGAAAATGTATGAAAGTTGACCTCACCTCCATGATGACACACAGTACAACAATCTTCTAATGCGCTTCCAGTCACACAAGTTGAATTATTCTGCATAATCCTGAGAGGCTGTACTTACTGATTCCTGTGGATCACAGGAGATCTAGTCCTGTAGAAAAAGTTCATAGCTGAGTGAAGCTGGCACAACTGGCAGTCAAAATGAATTATTTGATTACTACAATTAACGGTTTTGGTGTACAAAAAGAAGTACATGTGAAAAGTATCAAGCTACTTGCTCTGACATATTTCTATTCAGATTCTGATTTAGAAAAGTTAAGAGCATCTCTCTGAAAGCAAGAATTTACACAGGAAAGCATGTTTTTCAGTATTTGATCAAGTTGGATTTGAATATCTGTTTAAAATTAAGCATATGCTTTAGAAAGACCTACTCTAAGGTATCCCAAGCATAGATACTCGGTTGCAGTGGAAATATCTTTGCTGGATGTTTTCTGATGATGACAGGAAAATGCCAAAGACAGAAAAGAGTTTTCTAAAGATAGCACAAAGCATTAATCCAATAAGACAATCCAACAACAGCAGTGTCTGTCTCTTGCAAAGGATAATTAAATCCAGTATTGGTATCTGTAAGGAAGACACAGAATTTGGTGCATAATTGAAGACTTAAAAATTAAATTTGTAATATAGGAACCAAAATTAAAAACATTGAACTGTGTTTCATTGTTTTAATTCTTAGATACAAATATTGGAAGTTTGTAAGGAAAATTCATTACAACAACCTTATGGGCAAGACTGAGATGCAGAGCATTTGAGAGAGGGTCCTGCTAGGTGGTTCTCGCACCTCACATACACCAGAATCCTGAGAACTACATAAAATTAATCAAACCATAAAAATATTGTTGCAAACTGTATGGGCAGTTTCCTGGTATATCCTGAGGCAGGAAGATTCACATGTGTTTTTTTTTAAAGCATCCGGGTCTTGTGTACCTTCTAGACTTTTGTTCTTTCAGCAAGGTACAGGAAAAATGTGCATTTGGCTTGGAGGAGCAGGGAGGGGAAGGAGAGAGAGGAATATTTTGTGTATGCTTGGAAACTCCCCAGATATCTAATGAGAAAACCCCTTAAAAACCAGTATGTTTCTGATTTATATTTTAGGAACAAATTTTTCACAGGTGAAGGGTATAATATGGGCCCTTGGGAAACTGGTTTTTAATTCCCAGGGCTTCTTTTCAGGCTAAAAGGAGTGTTCATGTGCTTAAAGTTCAGCATATGCTTAAATCTTTGGTGGAACTAAAGCCTTTGGACTGCAGTATACTTAAGATTATATCCAAGCTTGTGCATATTGCATATACCTAGTACAAGGTAAAAAACATCCATTGAAAGTACTTTCATTTTTTTCAGCTATTGTAATTGGTTGCCTAGTGTGATTAAAATACCAGAGCTGAATGCAGACATATCACCACAAGCAGCCAACTTGGCAAATTTTTCCCTTGCTGTGTAAGAGCACTGCCATTAAAGACCTCTTACAATGATGGCCACAGAAGCTGCCCAAAGATAGCTCAGTGCTGATTGCATCCAAATGCTTTGATGTGGCTGCTGAAGGAAAGTAGGGAGTTTTGTGTCTGCCTTAATCGAGCTAAAAGCTTCGGAAAAACCCTATCATGTAGTATTGGGTTTGTCAAAATGACAAGGAGAAGCTGGAAAAAGCAACAGGAGAGGCTTTTTGGAAGATGTACCTATGTGCATCAAACTGTTTCAAAACACAACTTCTCTTAGTAAAACAGCCACTTGCAAGTAGCTCTGGAAAGCTGCCTGAGACAGAGCCAGCTGGGGTTCATGTAGATTGGGTGTGGGCTGTATGGTGAATGTTTAGATTTTGTCTCACCTGCTTTCTCTTCCTGTCTTTTTCTGCCCATGCTCTTACCTGGCACAGATAAAGCACAGTCTATTTGTTGTCCTGACTTTTTTTTTTTCCACTTCCTATGCTAGAATTTTAAATGTCAGCTTTTCAAAATGTGGCATTTTCGGGGAAGTGTTATAGCCTCGATCTTACAGAATGGAAAATGTATTTCCAGTTCAAAGGGTTTTAAAACAAAACAGGAAAGGCCAAGACAATTGAAAAAGACTGAGGGAACAGCAGCTGAAGCTCTTCTCTAATTAGATTTTCAGATGTCTCTGTCAGCATCTTTTCTCCCTAGGGAATTTGGAAGAAAAATTGAAATCTAAATCTTGCATGCCTCAGAAATGGCTCCCTTCCCTGGCAGCACCTGTAGTCACCATGCATATCATGGCTATGGATAAAATGAAAACAACAGAAAAAACATTCATTAGAGCACAAATTTTGACACTTGCAAAAACAGGACTTTTCTAAAATGTTGTCATCCTTTTCATCTTCCCTTACTACCACAAATACACAGAAAAATATACCTCAACTTGGAATAGACTTTAACCACATGACCTCAAATATACTCAGAGGTAATAAAGCCAGCAGGGTCACTATGGTGGTACAGTTTTAACCATATGATAACCTTTTGTCTCAGCAGTATGGCTTTACCGATTGAAGACATCATCTCTTTTTCAGTAACAAAAGATGACTAAAACCATAGTGATGATAGACCTAGAGGAACTGGGAAAGAAACTAAGGGTAGTTCAGAGATCTCAGTCTTTGGTCCAAGTCTAGCACTATGCCTCACAGAATGTATTCCTCCTCTGGAAGGGGTTCAGAGCTGAGGAACTCAGGTATGTTCACTTCTGTCTGTGAAAGCATATCCCATTTGAGGCCTTCTGTTGGCTTGGTCAAACAGTCAGGAGTGCAGAAACCATTGTGTGGGCATCATGTTGGAAACTGCACTTCTTTCAAATAAGTCAGCTCAATGAAGGATATAATTCTCTACTTAAGACCATCTCCTGTGTTGCTAATGGCTCTGCATGAGTACTGGCACGATCCCCCTAGTCTGATCCTCTGTGTAATGCAGCTATGAGTCCTTGCCTCAGTGATTTATGTCTCAAAGAAAAACCTTAGCAGGTGCTTAAACTTCTAGTAAAGCATCCAGTGGAGAATTTGCTAAGAGCTTTGCTGAATGGGGGCCTTAGTAATTTGTATTGCTCAAGCACCTTTCTTGGGTTTGACAATATGTGATTGAAAATTCCAGATGTTACCAAGTTAATTTCTAAAAGAAACTTAGTGAAGAACTACCCAATGGCAACCTGGAGCTGAGTTAACATGCAAGGTCCCCATGTTTCTTCCTAAAATGATACTCAAGTAAGCCGTCTCAGTAATGTCTCAGCACCTCAGGGTTTTTTTTTGTCCTTGCTGGTGCTCTCAAGAACAGGTGGTTGCTGTCTTTACCTTCAAGGCATTAGGAGTGAAATGACATGAGGTATCTGTAGGAATCTCCAGATATGTGCTCTGTCAAGGGATGTCTTTTGCCTGACACACTTTCAGTCTGGGAACCTCCTGAACAGAGCAATACAGTTATTTTTGTCTCATCCACTTGGAAGCAGCAGAGCTTCCAGCAGTGTGCCAGGGCACTGCAATGACTACAACTTTAGCCTATAAAAAAAGAACATCTAAGAAAATTTACCTCTCTTGCCATCCCTAGGTGGAGCTGTGCTGAGAGACTGAGAGAACATGAGGAATATAAAGCTTATGTTACAATTCCTCCCATAGTCATACACACACACATTTCCCTTTCTAATGTGGAAACTTTCCTGATGCCAACCATTTACACAGGTACCTTTCACTCCAGCTGGGCTTCCAGAGGACTGCTCCTCTCACAACGGGAAAGAAAAGCACACACACACACAAAAAAAGAAACCAAACCGAAGTAAATTAAATGTCCTTTCAGCCAATTTTATGAGCTGCCCTTAGCTATTAATTTACCAGCATTCTTCCAGACAGTGGCAGCTGCTTCAGCACACCAGGCTGTGGAGTGAGCTGCTCCATAGCAACAGCCAGCGAGGGTGAACATACTCTGCATAAGCATCACACAGAGCCACTGAGGGGGACCTTCAAAAGGAGCAAGAACGCTTAAAGTTAAGACAAGGTACTGCATCTTAACTGAAATGTAGAGTACCTAAAGCAGCCACAGGTGTTACACAGGTCAGTGTAGACTGTGTAATTATTCAGCTGGCAGAAACTGCCCTTACCATAGGCATAGCATTGCCTTGTGATATGAAAAAGCCTTTCAGGTGTTCCTGGGGTGTGTGTGACATAGGTTATATGGATTTTTTTTTTTTATATGCAAGTATGACTCATTTTTCTGCCTTTTAAACAAGCTTATAAACAAACAAACAGGGTTTTTTGTTTGTTTGTTTGTTTTGGTTTTTGTTTGGTTTGGTTTGGTTTTTTTGTTTGGTTGGTTTTGGGGTTTTTTTTGTAAAGCAGAGTAAAGAAATTACATCACTCCCTTCTTTTGGACTTTAAAAATCTTTTTGGGCTGGATGACTGATGTAGATTTTGATGAAACTGCATGCACCTGGCTGGAATTCAGTTTCAGGAGTGGAAGGTTAAAACCTTTTTCAGGATTGTATCACATTAGCAGATCTCTGTTCTGGTATGGAGAATACAGATCACTTTTATCCTTGGCTTTTGGGTTGTGATGGAGTTTGTTTGTTTGTTTGTTTCCAGCTGTTATTTTTATATATTTATTGTAGCTTATTGTAACAATTCTGAAATGAGCTAGATTAGCAGCTCAGGAGACTAATGTCACAAAGCAGCAACCTGAGTTATACCACAAACCTACTCTGCTGGGATTATATCTGGGCAGGAGGAGAAGAGTTTAATCAGCGCTGTCAATTCATTAGCCCTTCCCTTCTGTGACAGACACAAAGGGTCCCACTTACTGTTGGTTGTATTGGTAGCTGTTCTGAAATAAATACAAATCCAGCTCATTTAAATCAGGCCACTGAGCAAGTCATAAGCTGCTGTAAGCTGTCATTATCATGTGAGGATGAAGCAGTTCTTTTGACACTCCACCACTTTGAAATAGTTGACCTTTCCATGAGGACTTCTTAGTTTCATATTTCTGGTTTTTATGGTACTAAATACAAAAGCTTACAATGTGAGTTGTTCCAAAGACTCCTGAGACAATCTAAATAGCTAGCCGTGTCCTGAGCTAGTACTGAGATGAGGACCCTACAACCCTGCTCTTGACTATAGGGAAACCCAGGAGAAGGAGCCAGAATATTTTCCAGAAGATCCCCTAGTTCTTCTGATGATTGGGAAAGCAGGGCTACATCACACACATTGGACGGCACCTTCACAGTACAGCTGAGTCACCCTTAAGAGAGGGTCACTTTCTCTCCACTGGACTACTGAGCAAGTTGTTGAAGTGACCTCCTTTCCACTGGTAACATCAGACCTTGGGACTATCCTCAAGCTGGTCTAGGTTGCCCCACTGATCCAGTCTTGCAGAAGAAAAGCAGATTCTATTCTCTTTTCTATCATCTTTCTCTTTTCTTCTCTTCTCTATCACCACAGGGAGACCTCCAGAGATCTCTCATTCAGGTGGATTTTGGAGATGGCATCACTGTGTCATATGCCAATCTCAGCTCAACAGAAGATGGGATCAAGCACATCTACCAGAATGTGGGGATATTCCGCGTGACCATACTGGTAGAAAACAGCCTGGGTTCTGACAACGCTGTCCTCTACCTGCATGTAACGTGTATGTATGCTCATACTTATTGTTAACTTCTGTCTTCTTCAAAAAAATATTACTTGTCCTTAGAGATGTCACCTGAGGTTTTACAGCTGGCAGCTGAGTGATGAGGTTATAAGTGTCCTCCAGCAAAGGACTCCAGACTGAGAGGAGCCATACATAGGCAATAGAGACATTTGCTTTTTAAAACATGTTCCATCTCTAATTTTGGGTAGTCTTAATTTGAAAGACCTCAAAGGAATGTCCAGCCCCTTCTGAAATGCACCTTCATTAGTATGTTTACACTTACAGAAAAAACAAAAACATCCCAGATCTTTAACCACTTTTAAAAGCCTTGACTTCTACTTTGTACATGTGTTTTGCCCTCTAGTGAAGTACAGCCACTTCTGGGATGGAAACCAGTGCATTTCAGTCTTCCTGTTGTCATAGGAACCAAAAGCATAGTGTTAGAGTATTATGATAAAAATTATTATCTTCACATTGCTCTTCTGCTGTTAGTTTTAACCTTTTTGTACTTTAGCTGTCTCTGATTTACAAATGAAATATATCTCAAGTCCTGGCATAAACCCAGCAGTGTTCTTTCATATTTATTCTAGTGCATGGTTATGAACCAAAAGGGTCAACCTATTACTGAAACTTTGTAACATCCCTAATGGATTTTGTTTGTGGCCATCGTTGTCTTTATGCAGTGGGATTTTTTTTTCTCGATTATTTATGTTTTCAACTGTGTGCCTCTGTGCCAGATGTACTGAAACAAAAAGGAAATTCCCCAACTCAAAGTTATACTTACAGAAATACCATGTTTCCTCTACCAAATTAACTCCAAATATTGTCTAGATAATTTAATATATTACATATACTTTAGGTTTAGAGTTACCTCATACAGCATGAAAGCAGCTGCCTCTTCAGGGGAAGAGGCATATCAACAGATGGGAGCAGTGGGAGGTACAGCTGTGGGAGATGGGAGGTTTATGACGGAAACCTAGAGAAACACGAGAAATCTCTCCCTGAATGCTTCCCTTCAAAAAGACCTCTGGTTCATGGTCATAGTGTACCATTTATGATTCCCTAACCTGATAGATCCCAGTCTATGGTGGACTTTTCACATAATCCTTCAGCACACCATGCTACTCCTAATACCTTCGAAGAATAGCTGTATTCCTAAATTAGCTTATAAAGAAGCTCAGAATTTTCATTTGAGGTTTCTGTGCTAAGGCACTGGTGAGTCAAGATAAATTCTCAGGTTTTAGTCAGGTACCAATTTTTTTATTTTTTTCCTAGTTGTTCAAGTATCATCCTAAGTAGGGTAGATAAAAGGACCTCTACTCAGACTAGACATATATACACTTTTGTGTCATTTCTTCAGTTATGGAGTCATGCCTAGTCTGCCTCCTGCGTGTGCTTGGGTAACTATCACAGGAGCTGCTGCAGGCTCAGAATGCAGAAATGCCCCTGCACTGCTGCTGGTTATGCAAGTCAGCTCAACAGGAACTGTGTTGTATTTTTTTTTTTTGTCCACTCTTTGTAAAGGTCATTGGAAACAAATGGAGAAGTGTTTTGGTGGTTGATATATCACAGGAGGTTCTGACAGCCTGGTGCGAGCAGGGTTTGTAATCATTCGCTGTTTGACAAGAGACAATTCCATGGGGACCACTGCGCACACACAGTCTATCTGCAAAGTAATAAGGCCACGTGAAGCAACAACTGCTTTCTTATGCAGCAACCACAAAATGGAAGGAGAAGGCAGGTGTCCAGCCTTCACACTCACTTTTAGTGGCTTTCTGGTTTATAGCTGTTTTAATTCATTTTCTTGAGACATTGGAGGCTTAAGAACCATTGTGATTGTTTAAGCAATATTCAGATATGTTTGTGTAACTTAGGAGCTGATAGTGTATCTTTCTGTGTTTTGCATAGGTAATGCCAGCATAGGACTGAAATACTGCATGATCATTACAGCCAGCCCTAGACTGTACATGCCCGACCCCCTGGAAAAGTGACAGGTCCAAGAGATATGTCTCCCCTTTCTCTACATGACAAGAATTAGGAACTTCAAAACAGGTTGCAGACCAAGCATGGTGCCACTCAGACTAGCAATCAATTTTCTGATGACAGAGATGTCCAGTAAATCCAGTCCCCTCCAGAGCCTAACACCCAGATCCACAAAACTTCTAAATCCTGTTTAAATGCTTACATTACCTCTCAGCTCTCTGCTGAGTATTCTGCTTGGGGGAGTATGAGCTTGGTCTTTGGGGAGTTTGTAAAAATATCTGTCCTTGCAATAGAAGCACACTCTGTATTGCTGAGATCCACAGAAATGCAGTGTGCAGTCTGAACATTTAGAGTTTTAGGAAGAATAACTAACTGGTTGACTTCTTGTTACAGAATTAATACATGAGTGCATACAAACAGAGCTGGGCTTTTCAACACCCTTCCCTACCTGTGGCAAGCAGCCTTGCTTAGGGGAGAGCTGCAGGCACTGAACCATGGTGCTTGTCATCTCAAAGATAAGAGTAAAGCTTCAATCCTGTGCCCTCCTCATCCTACTGCAGCTGTGGGGCCAGTACACAATAGCAGTGTCTTTGCTACAGCTGGTCCAGGGATCCAGAAATGCAGGTTATTGTGAGGCAGGAGCATTTTGAGCTGTATGGACAGTAAATTGTATATAAACTGCTTCTCCAGCTAACAGGCTGTCTCTGAACTGTCCTGACAGGTCAAGATTTTTCCCTGGAAAGTTAGTTATGCATTTGCCTGAATCCTTCAGAATACCACCACCTACCCAAGTGAACCTTTTGAGAAGCTTCTCCTTTTCTGTTGTCTGGACTTGTAGTCAGTTTTTTCCTGGCAGGTTAAGGTCTGTAGTCTCCATGGGCCTGCATGAAGCTCAGAAATTGTTTCTCTTGAATTCTCTTCGAACTTAGCTGGGAGAGAGCAGTCTCCTAACCTAAGGGCCTATCCAGAGTGAGCTACCCCCATCTGCTGGCCAGATAACAGTTTAGCATTTCAGCCACTTTGACCCATCAGCTGCGTGCACAGAAATACTCAGGCAGAATTGGCTCGCTTGAGACGTTCCTTCATGTTCTCTCCTAGCCAGCATATGGTAGAGGTCCATGGAGGTGCTGGGCACTCTCCGCAGTGCGTGTTCGCTTGAGACATACTCAGAGCAGCCATGCAGTTATGTTGGAGCGTATTAGATTTTATATGGGCATCCAGTGCTATGAAATGTGTTCCTTTAGAGGGCTGTGCTGGAATTGGGCATTTGGCAAACATCCGAAAGGATACCAGAGCTGCAAAATATTTTAGTCTGGGAAACTGCAGTTTTTTGGGTCTCAGGTTCTTGCTGAAAGCAGGTACAGCTCAGTCACAGAAATCTGTCTGAGCAGCAGAATGCCATTAAAATCATAAGGATGAAATTCTGGTTTCTTGGGAATTTTCAGGAAGAGTGTTGGTTGCATGATTATAAAAGGAAAAGTGAGCCATGGTCTGCTCTATATCAGGCTTTGGTTATTCTGATCATGGATAGCTTAATTGTGCTGCTTTGGGTTAAGCAGCTGCTGTGTTTACAGTGCAGAGAAAGCTGTGTTTCAGTAATAAGTCAGGATCCCTGGTCCTTTTGTATTCTGGCATTGTTTATACAGATAATTTTTTAATCTCTCTCTCTGCCTATGCTTTCTGTATAGCGGTATAGAGTGGTTGCTCCAAAATGTGTAGTGTTCCTTTAGGTTGAAATACGAGGTGTACGTGGTGATATGTGCGTGGGATATTGTCCTGAAAAATCCTCTCCTGAAATACACAAAATCCTCTAGCAATGTATCTCAGCTCCATATGGACAATGCAATCACTGGGGAGCCTGCAGATGTAGGACATGTAGATGTGGCCTTAATTCCTTTAAGAAACCCATGTTCCCATGTCACCTGGGGTTTATTTCTTTTTCTTTATCTGTCACTCTCAGGACAATTGCTTTGTTTTCAAAGTGAGCAGTCAGAACACATTTTTAAAAAGAATCTATAGGACAAGACATAACAACAAAGGCCCATCTGTCTCCAGAAGATGAGAAACGTGTAACCCTGGGCATAATGTCACTTGTCGAATGAATTATGTTCTGTTTATACTGGAGAAATAAAAGAGTTTATTGAGAAAAAGGAGGGTGTATAAGGCAACATTTAAATTAAGACACTCAGTGAAATGCCTTCAGATAGAGTTTCAGCTGATACAAATAGATACACCACTGCTGAAGTTCACCAGATCATAGCAGTTTGCATCAGCAGAGATACTTCACATCCACTAAAGCCATTTGTCCTCCATACTCTTAATTGTAAGTGGAGGCCAGTGAAGGCCATATTCACGTAACAGGACTCTGTTCCTGTTGTTTAAAGTGTATACAAAGCCCCTGAGTATACGAGAGAGTCCAAGATTTTCAGCTCCAGGTACAGGGGTAGCTCCTGTTCTGTAAGGAACAGTTTTAAGCTTGCCTCTCTAGAAATGGCACCAAGCTGTCATTCCACATAGTGGTTTGGAGGACTTCTGTCCCCTAAACCAATGGGTATCACCTCAATTCAATTCTCCTCCAGGCTGTCATTTCAAAAGGAGGGAGGACTCACACACTGCTTCTGTCTCTGCAGGCCCCTTGGAGCATGTTCACTTATCTCTACCATTCGTTACTACAAAGAACAAGGAGGTCAACGCCACAGCAGTACTGTGGCCAAGCCAAGTGGGAACACTTACTTATGTCTGGTGGTTTGGCAACAACACAGAGGTTTGTATTCCCTGTGGACTGATTTCAAAATAATCCTGGAGGAGGTCTCTGACTGAGGAGGGAGGGAGAGAGGGATCTGGGAATGCCTCTAAATGGTCACACACACAAGAAAATTATAAACCAGAGACTGAGAGACTAATGGTTCTTTGATGTACCAACACTGAAATGTAAGAACTGCTTTGTATTTGTTGCTGTGACTTAGCTTTAGGGTTTATTGCCATTTCATGCCAACTGCCAATAGCGTTCTCCCTGCTTTTATATCCAAGGTGGATGTAGCAAACCAAAATCTGGAAGACTTTCTAGTGTGCTTTTCTCCATCCTTCTTTCTTCAGTAACAACAACAACAAAAGTTAGGGTCTTGAGGTTTTTTTCAGGAAGCTAACCTTTGAAATTAAAGCTGGTTTTATATATGTAACTGACTTTACACAGCCCTATAGTTTAGATCTCATTTCTTTAGTGACTAACACAGGAAGATACTGACATCAGTTCTGTGCCTCCCCTTAAATATGCTGAGCCCAATCCTGAACTCCCACACTCTGCTAAACCACACATGCAAGATGACCTTGTTATGGGATACTTGTGGATAAAATGGTTCACAACACACCTCCTTGCCTCACGGCTCTGGTCATGAGAACTGCATGAACCACATTCTGCTGCCTCTACGCTTGCAGTGCTGGTAAATCTGCACAGGCAGTTTATGTATCTTTGTGGCTGAAGTACCCAGAGATCCTAATTAGTTTCTGAGGGGAGAGATTCTCATGGATTTTGTAGAGCCAAGAGTGACCTTCAGCCACACATGGTTATCTTCTGTGTAAGGCACGTTGGAGAGTTTCATCGGTATCTTCTGCTTTATTTAACTCTTTGGGATTAAGGCAGAACCTGACTTCTTGTTGGTTTGTGTTAATAATTTCCCTCAGATGATAGAGAATTCACTGTTTCTCTTTCTTACCCTCTCCCCCTGCTATTTCCCCACAGTTAATTATCCTGAGCATTGAACGCATGCACTGTGTTTGTAGTCTGAAATTATCTAGCTTCGGTTTCAAGCTGTTGGATCTTGTTGTGCCTTTGTGTGTAGATTAAAGAACTCTGTACTATCAGAAATCATCTCCCCCTAGAGGTACTTACAGGCTGTGATTGTCACCTTTTGACCTTCCCTCTGATCTGCTAAGCTCATAAGTGATCAGAGTTGGTCTAACTCTGTTCTCATTGAAGTGAGAGTTTTACCACAGACTACAATGGCAACAGAATTTGACTTAATACTGGCTGCTTTGAAGATCTCACCCAGAATTCATTAGTAAGTGAAAACAGAAGTTAGAGCAGAGACTACTGGAAAGAGACACAACGCTTTGATAGACTGGTTGCATAGTGAAGCAAGCTGGAGAGGATAAGTGTCCTCTCTGAATGGCATCACTTTCTAAAAACAACGTCTCCATGTCTAAGGATAACATGAGAGAACAATTGAGAAATCTTTATTTGCCTCCTGGTTCTATCACAACCTTCTTGAGTTACCTTAAATGTACCACAGCTAGATCTGGGAAGGGAGTCTAACACCTGAGTAGTGAGTTTTGCAGGTCCTTGTATTAGGATCTGGGCTTTTCTGGGGAATGCAGCAAAGATAGACATTTTAACATGGGAGCCAGAACAACCAGTATACTAAGAGGCAATGAAATAGTGGGATCTTAAAACTTAGCTTCTTTGAAAATTAGAGGTACCTTACTTTAAGCTTCAGGAATATATCCCCATCTGGATCCTTGGGTCCTCTCCAGAAAATTGACTTCCATGTCACAGGACACCTTCTAAGTCTTAAGCTTTTTATCTGGAACTGACTCCCCAAACCATCCCAATAGGCTAGAGAGTGAAACTCATTTTTGCTTTTCCTTTCCAGACAAATTAACTTAATTTCTCCTTTTCTGATATATTTACAGCCACTGATCACACTGGAAGGGAGCATCACATTTACATTTTCTGTGGAAGGGATGAACACCATCACTGTTCAGGTCTCAGCAGGAAATACCATTCTTCAGGACACAAAGACTATTGCTGTGTATGGTGAGCTCTTCCTCCTTCATTTCACATAGGATTCTCCATAGTTAAGAGCTAGAGAGCCAAGCTAGTTGGCAGCAATATGAGGTCTTTATTCCAGGATGCTTTGAGTGAGACTATAAGATAGGTTCCAGTATTATCAGTTCAGTATAACATCTCTGAAGGCCACTGGCTGATGCTAGTCCAGACTGAGATGACTGAAGAACATTGATCTTCTTCCCAGAGTCCTCTGCATCTGCTTTATCACTGTTTGGTCATCTTACATGATCATCAAAATGTTAGGTTGTTTTGCAAGCTGGTTTTCCCCCTTCTTGGCCAGTAGAGGCCTCCTAACTCATGCAAAAGCTGCTTAGCTTGAAAGTTAAGTCAATGCTGTGTGCAGCAGTTCTGTACAGAAGTCTGTACTAACTTGATATTGTACTCAGGCCTCAGAAGCAGTTAGGGCACACAAATACATAGTGTAGATGGAGTCTAAGCACCACTGGGTATCCCAGTTTTAGCTGTTTATACTAAATACATGGTCATAAGGAGCAATTTGGGTATCTCTGTTAACAGCATCAGTGATAAAGTACGTTTTCCAAGCCTAATCCTCTCCCCACTTATATCCCTGTCCCCTTCCAGTTAAAATTTCAAGTGTTTGGGACATTTCTATAAGAGTACAATCACAGCTTCTTTCACAGAGCTTGTATACTGTAGAAGTCAAGATTAAGATAGCATTTCATTTACATTCCTACCATAGCTCCCTTTCCAGTACTATTCATCCATTGAAGTAAGGACTGATGACCTTTTTCAGTTCTGTGACACTCGAGCAGTGAATCTCTCAGGCACAGTGCTGGTTTCTCTGACAGTCTGTGCATCACCTACAGATTGATTAAGCAAAACATGAGCTGCAGCAGGTTTCACTGGGTTCTGCCCTCTTGTTTGGCACTAGGGCATTTCAGAGTCTTTACTTAACACCACGTAATTTTATCTGCAGAGCAATTTCAGTCCCTGCGGTTATCATTCTCTCCAAACCTGGATGACTACAATCCAGATATCCCAGAGTGGAGAAGAGACATCAGTAGAGTTGTCAAGAGAGCTCTGGTGGAGGTAAGCAATTATGTAACCTGTGTTAAAATGGTTCTAATTTCTGGGTTTTGTCTACATTAGGACTAGATCAGACGTTCTCTCAAGGTGTCTCTGTTTCTACCAACTATAATAAGAGACTTAATTAGTGTTTGAGGTTGGAATCCTGTATTTTAGACACGTGAAATTATCCCATCCTATGACAGTCTGGTTCCCAGTGAGCCTTCAGTTTATTCTTTTTAATTACAGGGGATTATGTGGAATATTTCTGAGAAAAGGCCATATAGAAAACAAATTGCTTAGAGCTGCCTATAGCTGTACAAATGTACAATTGCATAGTAATTTTTGCTTTTTTTTACTGCTATTCTTATACAGCAGTGTAAAGTACCACTATTCTAATGGAGTTACAAATATGCTGTAGGAAACTTAGGAGACCAAAAAGAAAACAATTTTTACTATAAAAAGCACCACAGTAAGTGCTTTATGTCTTTCACATAGTGTGAGGTTCATGGGTCAGGTTTGGATGCTGTTTTTCCTGTCAACACTGTGGAGAAGCTCTGAAGTTCCTTCTTTAACCGTGGAACAGAATGTCATAAAAATATTCTTGTGTGGCGGAAGATTTGGATTTCAAAATGAGAAGCTAAAAAAAAGTTAGAATGGGGTTTCTCAGCTCATCAGAAAAATAGTGCAAAGAACTGTTTGAAACAGGGTTTCTGCCTTTTTTTTTTTAAATAAAGGTACTCAGATTTTTAAAGGGTATAACGCTTGTAGATGTTATTAGCAGGCTTATACGTTCATTTGTAGCATTGTGCAAAAAGACTGGAAAGACATTGTGCACTAATCAGGTGCATGCAAATCTGCCTGGACTGTTTCTGAAACTTTTTCTTCAATTTCCTCAAAAGACAGGAGGACAGAAACGAAGGAAAAGAAAAAAAGAAAAAAGAAAAGAAAAAAAACCAAAAAACAAAACAACAAAACAAACAAACAAACAAAAAAAACCAACACATTTTTCTGGAGCTTGTTCTTCTGGCTTATTTATGTCTATATTCAGTATTCAAGGATCTATTTATCTTCAGAATGAATTTGCAGAATATAAACAACTCAATAAAACAAAATAAAGACATTAAAAAAAAAAAGGATTCTAAAACTACAGTTTTATAACCAGGGCAACAATCCAAAAGCAGAGATGTGAAAACACAGAGTCTCTTTGCTTTTTGAGTAAAAAAAAAATAATTAAAAATTGATGGCTAATTATCGTTTTTTATATAGTTTAATGATTCATCTTAAACAAGCCTTTGTGAGAAGTTCCTGTAAAAATTAAATATAAACCAAATAGATTTCTATGGCAATTAAGTAAACTGTATAAAAAATGAGTTGAATAACTAAATTATTCAATAGGAAATTATAGCTGTGCTATAGAATTTTTATGAACTTTTATTAAAGTATTACATTCTTATTACAGAGTACCATAGACTTAGATAAAAATTCTGCATAAGAAATTATAGTTCTCTACTAAAATCTGTTCTTCTAAGTAGGAATCATTTCATATTATCACAAAATATCTTATTTTGTATTATGGTCATAATTATTTGCTCACATCATTGATTTTCTGAGTCCTGTCTCCCACTTTTGATGAAGAAGATAAGAATGAACTGAGCAGATCAGCCAAAAGCTTCCAGACAAAAAAAAAAAAAAAAAAAAAAATCATTCCCAGCATCTGAAAATGAATATTTTATATTAACTGGTAATACTGTGTCTTTTTCTTGACATCTTAGAACAACTTATTAGGCAAGCAAAATAATGCAAGCCCTGGCTTCACAGAATACTTGTAAAGAATATATGAGACTATATTGTTATAGGATTTTTTTTTCTAAATTCACATTAAAAAAACACAAACAATAACAACAAAAACATGTGCTATTCCTTGGTGTGCAGTGGAGGGGAAGGGTTCCTTTTTCACAGCTCCACAGGGCATTCCCTGGACTGTCAGCAGTCACACATGGGATAGCCACAGAATGAGCTCAGGTAATGGTGATTTGTGATCAGCTTCACCAGCTCCTTGTCCTCCATCCATCATTTCCTTCAACGAGCAGCTGCCCTGAGTCTTTGCTCCTGAGCTACTAAGGAGAAGAATTCATGAAATTTAGGTCCAATTAATGTCTGAGAG
Organism: Megaceryle maxima; assembly: GCA_024605025.1. Taxonomy (NCBI): domain Eukaryota; kingdom Metazoa; phylum Chordata; class Aves; order Coraciiformes; family Cerylidae; genus Megaceryle; species Megaceryle maxima. Next base: position 113,524 of record JANHGN010016453.1, read on the forward strand.
GATTGCAAGTCCTCACTGCAGGGGAATCTCTGTGCTGCATCCAAATGCTGTGGTCTGTCATTATATCTGAGGTCAGTGGCCTACTAAATTCAGCACTTAGAAACTTATGGTTTGAATTAAAACCTTAAGATTTAAATGCATTTGCAACCACAACACAAAGAGGCAATTGAGGAAAATTCAGCAAACTATGTCTCTCCTCCTTTTGTCTCACAAATCTTCATGAAGGCCAAACCTAGCTCCTTTTCTAGAGAATAACTCTGCAATCTGATTGTGTATGTCATGGTAACAGCAGCTGAAACCCATGACCAGAGATGACCCTGATAGTCATGCCTGTGGGTACTTTTTTCTGAGTTTTGGGTAATTTGTCTTGAAGTGAGATTTGAGTTTTAACGGGTTGCTTAAGATTTTCAGCCAACAAGAGAAAATATAAAATTTTGCAGACTAATGCAATCTTTAACATATAAAGGAAAAAAAAAAAAAAAAAAAGTCCTCTTTACCTTTTGGAATTCACCCAGGATGTGAAATGTAAGAATTTGTTGGCTTTTGGGATTCAAACTTGATTCATCATCTTCTCTCTCCCTGAGTCTTCACAAGTCTTTTAAGATGTTTTGGCTAATCACATCTCTAGAGTGCAATTCTGCCCACATACCTGCCCTTTAACATGCAGCTTCTTACCAGTGACCAAAGAACCTCAAGGACTAATTTGGGATAGTCAGATAACATTAAAATAGCTAAATTTAGACAAAGCAAATTGTACCATATGCAGCTGTTATTTAAGAGGTCCTTTCAGAATGATTATCAGAGTTGCCTTAGGGCCCTGCATATTTTATAGGAGAGCATAGTAAAATAGTTTACATCAGGAAATTATTAATCCCTGACTTTTTACCTGCATTGGATTTTAACAAGATTCTCCCTGTTGTACCAGATATATCCTACATCATTTCTATAAGTACTGTGATGCCTTAGCATTCAGTGCCATCCCCATTGTTTATCTGACCATTATTTGTCTATGTATCAGGCAATAGGTATTTCAAGCAAACATATTCTGGTCGCAGTGCTCCCTGGTCTGCCCACATCTGCCGAGCTCTTCATTTTACCATATCAAGACACCACAGGAGAATATAAAAGAACAGCAGCAGACCTAGAGCAGGTATTGTGTCCATTACTTGGAGAAATTCATGTTTGTGCATTTGTGTATAAATATATATATATATATGTGGAATTTCCAAGAGAGGTTAGAACAAATAGTTGTGGTACAAATGCATCTGATTCACTTGGGGTATAAAGAATGACTGTGGTATGTTCTACATCATCTTTGGGGTTTTTTGTTGGCTTTTGTTGTTGTTGTGTTGGTTTGTTTTTTTGTTTTTTTTTTCTCCTGAATGCTGGAAACAGACTTTGGAGTGGTATTTAGGAGTTGAGACTCCCATTTGAGTTCACTTAGTAATATTAAAATGCCATATATTTGTGTGATGTCACATCTCACCCTTAGAAGTTCTGTTCTATTTCATGGAAGTAGGAAGAAAGCAAGAAGGTTCTAGGGGACAATTCCTGCCAACATGAACTGGAGCATCCTCATTAAGACAAAGTCCTTCAGCACTGGAGGACAGAGATGAGTGGTAGAGCTGGGCAGATCAGAATGTCACTACTTTAAGGCATGGGAATGGGGTTAGATTATCTGTCTGCCCTCTTCATGATGCTGACAGTAGGATTCAGCCACTAGGGATTGTTTTCTCTGTGCAAGACTCAATGAAGTTATGACAGCTGGAGGGCTCTATCTCCCTTGAAGACCCTGCTAACCAGGTGAGCCTAGCATAACTGTGACTAAAAGATAAAACATCCTGAATGATAAAAAGTCCTGTAATATCTTTCAGCTTATTACCTCAAATTTCAGGGACAAAGATAACTAGCCCTGAGTGAAGCAGCACTGTACCTTTGCCTCTTCATACAGCGTGTCCATGTCTCAAGGACGAGTAGTGGGGTTGAGGGTGTCATCAGCTCACAAATACCAGCCTCAGTGCTATGCTGAAATCCTCAGAATTACTGGAAGCCTGCTACTCCACTGGATGGCCCATGTATAAGCAGTATCTTCCTCTTCTTGAATTCATGTTTTCTAATAGCCTTTTCATCTACCTGACCTGTTATTGGCTGTTGCAATTGCCTTTTGCAGTGGTATAAAGCCTTATTAACTTACCTGTGGGCCTTAAACCACTAGTCATCCATATTCTTACGCTTTCCCTTGCTCAGCATCCTTAGCCATCATCTATTTTTGACAAATGATTTTCCTCTGCAATTTTCACCACCCATGTAATAAACAAAAAAGATGGAGATTTACTGCTCTGCAAAACCTTTTCTCCTTCATCCCCCCTCTCTTTTCCTCCATCACAAATTGGCAAGGAAGCCAGTCCATAAACTTTCAAATTTACATCTGACTCAGCTCCCCTCTGAAACTTAGCAGTTTATTGTATTTTGCCAATTATGCTCTCTCTTTGTCCCTTTCTTTTTTCCATCTGTAAAAGTGGAGTCTCTGTGTCTGTGGAGAAAGGGAGCCCTCAGGAGAGCATGACCCTTTTTATGGACAAGAAGAAATGTCATTATCAGTAGGACTCCAGAACTTCTCTGGCATCCTGCAGGGTCCAAATTGTAACCTTTGAAGAGAGAGAAACTATTTGCCATTTGCAGCCAGCTGCTTCTTGTGGAGAAGTATCTACTCTGCTCCCATCAGGATGATCAGAATGTTTTTTCTTACCAGTCTGCGGGTACTGCATTCCCCTTCCTAGTTACTCCTGTTTTCCCACTGTTTTCAGTAGGAACTGCCTTCAGAGCCCTCAGTTCTGAAGCATATTCTGATACTGTTCCTTTTTTCTTACCCATTTGGCCTGTAATCCTTCACTATCCCTTTCCCGAAGTGTTTTAGTGCCCATTCAACAGCTTCTCCCTGTGCCTGAGGTCACTGAGATGAGTACCGAGAGCAGATATGTTTTGTTGATGACAACTTCAGTTTCTTCCTAGGTACTTTATGATGTATAGTGTTATTTTCTGGTCGGCACAGTAATCTGTTTTGTGTCTGTGAGCAAGCAACAAGCATTCAAAGGCACATATGTGAGTTTGTGTGTTTGCAGGTGCACACCCAAAGGAATTACAGTTCTGGATGATTTTTTTTAATTTAGAAAGGATACAGGAACAAATTGGAAATAGTTTGCATGAACACTGCGATGCAATAAGGTTTCCTAAGGAGGCACTTAATTATATAGCTTCCTTTTTTCATGTTGTCATATCACATGTGGAAGCTACTCTCCAAACCTGAGGCTCATGGTAAGCCAGTCCAGAGACACAGTGACAAATAGTTTCTGTCCCTGGAAAACTTGTAGTCAAAATAGATCATGTGAAAGGAGTTACAGAAATTAATGTTTCTATTCTGCAAAAGCCCTTGTTTCAGTACTCAAGGGAGGGAAAACCTAACTTACTCTCTAAATCAACAGTTGATGAAACAGAGTGAAATACCACAGAACTGCCCAAAGCCCACTGTGCACGCTGTAGGCGCAGATTTACTGTGAGAATGAAGTGTGCTATAGCCCCCTCCTCCACTTCCCCTCCTATTAGAGACTCCTAAAGTCAGCATGTATACTTGTGGTCATATGACACTTGTGGTGATATAGCCCTGAATGCACCATATTCTCATGTCAGGTACCAGAACAGAGGCAAGGGACACTGTCATCCTGATATTCTGCTCATCTGATCTGATTTTGAAAGGGAGAAGCCATGTGAGTGATATGGGTGGAGCATGCTAACTTGTGTTAGAACAAGTAAGGCTAAGGACAGCTGATGAAGTGGGAGGGAGGGAAAAGTGATAGAAATAGTAGCTGAAAAGGGAATTAAAACTACATCTTCCCCTACGAAACTCCTGAGATTGCTGCAGGTCATGTCTGTCACAGAGCACTTGTGAGGTTTTTAGGCAACTTACTTAACCAAGCTGTATTTCATCACCTGAGCTAGACCATTATTCTGCCATTAGTAACAATGAAGGGTATATGTGTTTTCATGGGCTTTCATATTTACAAGTAAATCTGATACGTATCTAATGACCATGGGGGGCTTACTTCCTTGCTGTTTCCCTTTAAGGCAGATTAAGCTGGTCTGGTTTTATCTGGTACATACTTACTTGTCTTTTTAAACATACCTTTGGGGGTCTCTGTCCAGGTGCTCTGTGGTCTCTAGGTATGTAATTCCCATTGACTTCAGAGGCAGCTCTCCCTTGAAAATGTAGGTGTTAGTTTCCCATTTGTCAAAATCTGTAATACTACTCTGTGCCACTCATATTTTATGAATCTAAACACAGTAAGTCATTAATTGTTGCATACAGTAATAGTGGGACTGTGAAAGTTGACCAAGGCCCTGCATGACTCTTAATAAATCTACATTTCCATGCAGTTTTCCATTAGGATGGTGTATTTGTGTCTCATGCTCTTGCTGAGACTGTGGTTAGATGATGGATGTCATTTTCTCCTTGAGCTGCTGTACCACTCTCATTCAAGTGCCCAAATTATAATTTTTTTGTGTACACACAGTGCCAATTATTGTCATATCTGTTTGCAGATTACATTTAGAAATGTGAACTTTGCATTCCTGATATTTCCCATGGGAGACTAAAGTACCTTTTAAAAAGTTTAACTGCTTTTGACAATTAAAAAAAAAAAACCACTATGTATGAGGCTGGGAAACTTTTCTAAATGTGCAGCATGATATAATTCCACCTAATAAATAAATACAGAATTTCTGAGTACCTCAGATTGCTTGACCCACTCTGCTTTCTGTAGTCAGTGTAAACTTACTCTTCATAGCTTCATAAAAATCAAAAGGCCTTTTCATCTTTCAGAATCCCAAAACATTTTGCATATTCAAAAAACCTTGTATTTCTGACGACCAAAATGTTGTGATTTTGCCTTTTTTTTTTTTTTTTTTCTTTAAAATTGGGTCACTTTTTTCCCCTGCTTTATGTCATAGTAACTGAGGACAGACTAACAACCTGATTAAAAATATAGAAATAATTGGCAGTTTTAAAATGCTGCTGTTTGGTTTGCATGTGGTCACTGCAATGCCACTGAAATATCCCAAATCATGCAAAACAGCCACCTGGAATTGGCACTGGCCACTTGGGCTGGCATGCAGTTGTTATACCATCTACATGGACAGGTTTGGTGAATGTGATGACTACAGAATTCAGATCTGCTGCTTCAGAAGCACCAAATTCTTTCTCGGCGGTGAAGGACAAACCTCTAATTAGTATCATTTAAAGTAATTTTCCAGCAACTTTTAGAACTAATCCAGTTCAAAATGAATGCACAGCAGGAAGATATTATACTTACAATTCAGTAGAGGGCAGTGATACTAATACACATTTACTCAATTTATTTCAATGTACGATTTTACTCTATAGGAATATTTGGAAGGGTTATCTTTTTATGCATTTCACAAGTTATCTTCTCTCCGTATTGTTTGCTAGTGGAGGCTTTTTTGCTAAACATAGCAAATGTGTCTTCTGTTAGTCAAATGAAATGTAAGCAGAAGATACATGAGAATTCTAAAGTGATGTTTCCATATCAAGTGAAGAAGGTTTTAGAGTTTTCAGGCATTTCCTTTTAGTTCTCCATTTCCGTGCCTGGTCTATTCAAAAAAAACCCCATAAAGCAGAATGCAGAATAGATGTAGGAGCAACTAGTTAATGGCATTTGAGTCCATTAATCTTTTCTCTGGAAAGAGCTATCAGCAATGTAGCAAGCATGATGGAGTCTTTGGCAAATGGCAACACCAGCTGGTTGGTAGCCAACTGTGCTGAACATGTTGCAGCTGTGACCAGTATCTGTATCCAGCCGAAGAGATAGGAAATTATATGGATGACAGAATACCAAATGGGCAGTGATGAACTGAGGAGATGAAATATCTCTGGCGAATTTAATGCCATGGAGAGTGGCATTCAGGAAGCCTGTATGTGTATATGTCTTAGGATTCTTTTCTTAAATTTAGCAGATTTATTTTTACTTCTGCCTGCTTCACTGTAGCTGATGGAGTTTCTATTTTTTTTTATATTTTTTTTTTACCCACCCTCCTAAGCTTTAGTGTTTTAGAATATTTACTTTCACAACTTTTCTTTCCTTTTACATATTTCAGATGTGCCTTTCATCAAAATATTTTAGCAACAAGATTATAATGGTGAACACCTTCAAATCTTACAGAAAATGGTGTCACTCACTCCTGGAAATTAAATTCCAGGAAGAGGGACACATCATCTAGTGTTTACTAGGAGAGATTTTTTTAACATCTATACCTTTGTATGTATGCCAAGTCTTTCACTGAGTGCTTAATGAAGGTTGGGCCAGTATTTAAGAAGTAAAGGCAGGTGGGGAGAGAGTGTAGTAATGTGAGCCAGAAGACCTTGTATCATGGGCTTTTTCCTTAGCCAAGTTTTCTTCATCAGCTTCTTGTGTGCTGTAGAACAGGCTGTCTATATATGTTGTCTTAGTATCTTTGAGTTAACTCCTCCCATATGATGATCAGCCCTCTTGCCTTCTCTTCTTTTGCTCAGTGTACAGAGCAGCCCTTGATTCTTCAGGTCACCTTTGTGTATCTAAAGCAGATCCTGGCTTTTATGTCCTGTTCTCTCTGGGTTCATATCTGCTGGTCAGTTCTTGCCCCAGGGTAACCACAGGAATGTACTCCGTCTGGTGTTTTCATGGTATCTCTGGATACTAATGACAGCTTGAATTTAGCATCTTTCATTAAAAGATCTCAAGAAATTCCTGCTGGACCCTCTGAGTGATTATGCTCTTTTCAGTGCTAAGGCAAGTAAGCTTTAGAGGCTTCATGTGAAGTAACCAAGGTCATGCAAGGCGAGTGGCACAGTTTAACATAATCCACATTTTCCCTGACTACTCACTCACTTTTGTAATGCTGGTTCACATTGCTTCTTAGCAATCAATGTGCATAATTCTTTCCTTAGTTGTTTATTGATTTACTCATGAATTGAATGGAAGTACAGCACCCATTAGTTGAGATCTTTACACAGTATCTCTGAAATTATCTAGATTCTAATCTGGTACATACCAGCAGAGTTGAATGACATTCGATTAGTCTAAACCAATATACACCAGAGGTTTCAAAATTTAGTAAAACTAGGGGGAAATGCCCTTTTGAGTGATAATTCTGTTTCTTGGTGCACACAGTTCATTTACAGTCCTAGTTCTGACAAAATGCTAAGAGAAGCCAAATTAATTTTTGTTTTGTTCCATTTTTAAATTGGAATCTCTTTTTTTTCTTCATAAATTGTCTGTTATTATTATTCATTATGTGTCCTTTGATGAAAAATGATACATGAAGAATGGTTTCTATTACTGAATTATTTTTGCACATCATGCTTAATTCTGCAAATGAAGCAGATAAAGTCAATGAGGCTCAGTTAAGGACCAAAACTAATTCTGAAAGCTAATTATTTTCACAAGGGAGACTCTTGAAGACTATAAATTAGGAGGTTGCTATTCTAAGAAGTTTTTCTTCAGCTGAGTTAGTTGCATTTCCAGGAGTGAGAGGGGAACAGGGACAGGCCTGAGGCTAACCTGTTCCCCAGCTGAAGGTCTAGCTGTTCAACTGGGGTTGCATTGCTATTTTTGAAACAGGCCAAAGTACTTCAGTGTTTTCTTCCCTGTTTTTTAAACAAAAATGCATCCATGGTACCACTTTGAATGCAAAAATAAAGGAGACATAAGACCCAAAATGTTTCCCACTGAAACCTTTTCGTTAACTCAGGGACTGAGATCAGCCTTTGTGTGGAGTTTTATTTCAAGGACACTTTATGAAAGTTGTAAACAAACTATGAGTCTGAACCACTCCTAAGTTAAAGTCTGGTAACCTGTGACCCACCCCCAAGCTAGAAATAGACTTGATAAAGTAAGAAAAGGAGAAGAGCCACTTCTCCAAATCAAAGTGAATGTGGTGAGTGATCTACATTCATGGATCTCCTTGAGACCATGTGAGGGCCAGAAACATTATCAGGTCCAAGTTTGGAGAGCAGTCTCCAATTCCAATGTGAATTTGGCTCTTTAGCTGTGTGTAACCTGCTCAATGACCTCAAATACCGACATGTTTAAACCATTGTGTAAGGTTTCTATTTCAGATCATTTTTGTAAGTACAGAAATGAATTTTTCTCCCTCTTTCTATACTGCCTATGTCTGTTTCTAAAAGAATATGACTCTGCACATACAAAGGAAGTAAAATATTGTACCAAGCAAGCAAACATTTTAAAAATGCGTCTGAATGCATCTGTTCTTCCCTCAGAAATGTGTATCAGAAATCTCCAGAGCTGCCTGCAGAAGGCAGGTGTCTGATTCTCACAAGAATTTCTGACACTTTTGAAGGTCTCAGGCTGTTATTCATTTTTTGACTTGTTCAGATTCCATAAAGGCCAAGGCAAAAAAGATGCACCCAAAATGCCAGTGGGAGACCATAATTAATAGAGCCAAGGAAATATGCTATATACTCTGAGAAGCATGAAGAATTGCTGCCTTTTTTGACACTTTGCATATAGTCCTGGAACAGTAACAACTATTTTAAGCTTCTGCTGAAATACTGGCGGTTACAGGCAGAAATAATTTTACTCTGAGTTATATTCCTACAGGATGTAGTACAGTGAAGTAACAATACAATACAGAAACAATAAACATAATTTCTGACTGTTTCTCTGCCTTTCTTCCTTTTTCATACTACACTGTTAATGCTTCTCCCTTTCCTGTTATTCCTTTTCATTGACTCAACAGACAAGAACATTGGTTGAGATTTTTCTTACACGCTCAACTTGCCTGCTAGGGGGCTGCCACAGCACCTCTCACCTGTAGTATACCTGCCCATGCTGCTGCTTTTCCCTCTTCTCTCTGCACCTCAGGAGTCCTCAGGCAGGCCAAGAGAGATCTTAGTGTTCCTTCATGTCGCTCTTGCCCAACCAAGTCTCTGGTCCCTTCTCATGC